>PVIR01008765.1:0-55607 GCA_004026965.1 Petromus typicus
CTCTTCCCAGGGTACACGGACTGAAGATCCTGGTCCTTTCTTTGTGCTCAAACAATACAAAGCCAGGATGATGTCAGGTTCTGACTGATGTTGTCCCATCATTTCTATGTGGCAGCAAGTTTTCCAGTGTTTAATTTCCGCTGTCATGGAAACGGTCCTGTGCAGCATCAACTCTCAGTGGCTTCCTGCAGGCATGGTGACAACATATCTGGGAAGAGTGATACTGTCTCTGTTACCACCAATCAATATATATTGAACTCTGGCAGCCTGTCTTGAGGCACATTAGGAGCTCGGCCCTGAAATTTGCCCGCAGCTCTTGCGTGGTTGACCTGAGACACTGGAGAGCAGAGAGGTGAGCAAAACAACTGTGGAAGACAATGAACAAGGGAGGCTAAAATTCTCTAGAGTGGAGGCATTATCAACGGAATCATCAGGGTCTTGGTGGAAATGTAAAAACCCTCCAGTGTCAGCGTGTGAACTGAAAGACTTTCGGTTGCCTCAGAAGTAATGACATTGGTGTACAAATGTTCAGTAGATCCATTTTTCTTAGTGTTTCTTGTACAGCCTTCTTGCATTTGATATTTTAGATTTGTCATCTGTGAACATGCTTTCATGTTATTTCCTGAGCAAGTTACAGATCCACTCAGCTGGAGGCATCTGCAAATCAGGGTTGAGTTAAATCAACTAATCCTGTTGGGAGTGATGTCTGTATTATTCTGTTTCTGTCATGAGTCTTTTCCTCCACCTTTTCATCTTCTATTTCTGTATGTGGCCAGTTCCCTGAAGCAAAGTGTCCTTGTTCTGTAAACAAGTAAAGATTAAAGTCAAACAATATCAAAACCCAGCATCAGTCTCTCCCCATACAATACACCTTGTGTCTAGAAGCTTTCTTTTCATAATTCTCTTTCTGGACTGCAAGTTGCTGGTTCATATTTCTCCTCCTCAAGGAAGTCCTATTGCATTTCCTATTACCTAGTTGTCCCCCGTTTCCCTTGCACTTAGATGTAGTTCTGTCTGGTGGAGTGCACCTCCTTGTTTAATGCCTGCTCCTGCATTTCTGCAAGGGCTCCTTCAGTGCAGTGGCTGAGGCTCACTTATCCTGCCATTTGCTTTAAGTTCTACAGTTGGTTTCAGTGCAGATACTTATGTTTAATGATATGAACAAAACAATAAAATATAACATTTAACAAAGAAATCAAAGCCCATTTTCTCCATTCTTCCTGTTTTGTTTTTTAGGGATAATGTACTACTTTATATCTCTAGTCTGTTGGAGGACAAGGACTAGAATGTCACTCTTATTAGTCCTGAATATTAGCACATGATATAGACCCAACTAATATCAGCTTATATTAGTTCACTTGATGTTCAATTAGAATGCTAACATTGTTAAATACTCATCAAGTAATTCTTGGGTCCCCAGATGGTTTGATGAACCTAATTCTCAGCAGCAAAAAGTGACATCTGCAGGTGTTAAATACTGTCATTGCATCCAGAAAGCTTGAGGACAAATCTTGTACACTGCCCCCTAGGGTTTTGGGAAGGGATGAAGTTTTTGACAATGGAGTAGAAGAGTTGATATTTTCTCCGTAATCTTACACATGGGCTTTTGACCTCATTCTTCTTTTCATTTTTCAAATGAGAAAACTGACAAACAAAGGCTGTTCATGTGGGAACTAACACGGGAGTAACATGATCTCATTTTATGCAAACCTTATTTTGTTGGAATATTCTCCAACATGTTCTTCCTGGGATAGGAAAGATAAGAAGTTTGAAATGTTTCTGTTTTAGGATTATATTTTCTTTTAAGTTGAGCTTATTTGAACCAAGGTCAGAAAACAGAAAAAGACAGCTGTGTCCATGTAAGCTGGAAAGTAGAAAGCTGGTAGGTGGCGTTCTTCAGGGTGGACTGGACAGGGTATAGAGAGATAGCGTTGCAAACATCTTCTATGTTTTATGTGGTTTCATCATTTGCAAGTATCACAGGTGCTGTGATATCCTAATGATGTGTTGTTGAAATGCAGAATCTAAGAAACTCCAAAATTACCTATTATGGGAAGTTATTTGCTATTTTGGCTTATTTGAATTCCTTGTACCTTTCATCTGGATCAGTTAACATATTAAATACCTTGTTGATGAGAAATAAAGCTAAAACAGGGGGGTGGTAGGAGTTTTAATATTAACCTTCAGTTTCTGGTTTGTTGCTCATCTACGGAGACATGCTCTTTCCACAGTACATTTGTGTCACGGTCATTAGCTTGAACATTTACATTTGTAACTCCCCCTTTATTTTGTTCACTTTTCAGAATAGTGCTAAATATATAGACTCTTGCATCAGCTATCACAGAATTTATCCTTTAAAAAACTTCATAAGCTTTGTTTTGGGAAAAATGAGATTTAAGTTGTGTCATATACTGGTACAAATTCTCATTGTTGAGTGCAATCATGATGTGTATATATAATATACCAATAAAGATTTCAATTAACAAACAAACAAACCTCCAAAGCTCATCTCAAGAGATATTTTAGGAAAATTTACAAGAACAGAAATGATATTCTCCATGCTGCATTTCTTAAATCCTAGGTGAACGACAGCACTTGAAAGATAACTGTGATTAGTGACTTGTAAACATCCAGCCATTCACATCACTCTGTAGCACAGGCTTTCTGGTGCTCAGATTTTTGAGCATATTGAAGCCCTCATCACCATATTTTACCAAAGATTTCTTCTTTTACCGGGAAAACTTGGCTGCCTCACTGTCTGAAACTGCCAGAAGACTCGTGCTGAAGCGCTTCCCTCCTCACAGCATCTTGCTCCCTTTCCTGTGGCAGGGTACTTTGGTAGCACATATCATCGTTCTGTGGACCTGATGTAGTGTTACAAGTTTGCAGTGTTTTCTTCTTCCTCGTGAGTTTGCTATCATGAATTCTGAGCAAGAGTATTTATGTTTTAGGAGGAAGAATTAATGAGAGAATTATTCTTAACTGCCTAAGCCAAAGGGTAAAAACATGACAGCTGCACACAGATGCTATTTGGAGTACAGCAGGATCTTGCTGTGACTGCTTAGCTGAGGGGAAAGGAAAACAGTATAATACAAAATACAAGTTTTCTGTAGACAGTTTTCACTGTGACAATAACAAAATTAAGAAAATACTATCAGGAATATGTATCATTAAAGTCTCAATCAATAGTATGAAATTTATCATCATAAAAGAATTGCAGCCAAAGAAGATTGAATAGTAGTCATTCCTCAGTGAGTTAGTGAATGAGGAAGAACAGCTGGTCCACTGCAGTGCCAAGCCAGTGCACAACTTCTTGACATCTGTATTTGACAGTGTGGATGTTTATTCCGTGCCTATGTCAGCATTTACAGTTATCACCATTTTAAACGACACTTTGTCCAAGGCTTGAAGGACACATTAAACTCTCTCCAGTGTGCCTGTCTGATCTTTCAATAACCTCTCGTAGGTTGTAACCTGCATACCAGGTTTTCCTGCATCTCTCTAGTAGATTATTTCCTCTGGATTTAGAAAATGAGAAAAAAGAATTTTGGGGGAAAATACTACCTGTATTTTCACTGACTATAGTACCAGGTGTGCTAATGATGAGACCATTTTTATTGGCCTCTGTTATGAATGTCTCATATGCAAGACTTTCTCAGTCCAGGGTAGAAAAAACCAGAAACAACCACAACCACAAAAACCCTCCTTCCATCCACTTTGTGGGCAGTGTTTTTTGTAGTGTACAAAATAGGGGACACAGCCAGTTCAGCAAAAAACAAACAAGACAAGAACACCATACCCAATAATGAATCAGGATCATGCTGCTTAGTAGAATTTTTAAAGAAATAGCTGCCCTCAAAGCATTCTTAATCTTCCCAGATAGCCAAGACAAGTACGCGACAAAGAATTCAGGCCCCAGATGTGCCTCACGCAAAAAGATACCCGGTGCCATTGCTTTGCATGACTGTGATCAGCGACTGTTCCCGCTACAGAGATGAAATACAACCTAAATCTTCAGGGCTCAGTAAAAATTAATCTGGTATATCTATGACAGTAATGTAATAAGAGTAGAAATGAGAGTAAGAACACACAATATATTCAATGCAGTAAAAAGAGTTGTCTAATTTACATGTGTCAGGATGGTAGGAATCAGAATGTAAGGAGCTATGGAACTTAAACTTACCTATCATAGAGAATTGTGCATGTTATTGAACAGAAAATGACCAGTGAGTGTGTTTGCAGCTGCACAAGATAAATTAATGCAGAACTGCACCAAAGATAGGAACAGGGCAGAGACACATGACAATGAGTAAGTGGGTTGGACTTTAACAAATCTAGGAGAATGGTAGAAATAAAAACTGGACTTAGGAGTCATGAGGAAGGAAATAAAATGTATTTCACTAATTTGAATACTGCTTTTTCATATTTAACCTAGAATTTTGGGTGCTAAATTGGAGAATTCAGTGTATTAATATTTCATATAACTTTGTGTATCTCAGTGTTTTTATTTTATCTCTGCTTACTCTTCTTTTTGCTCTGTGGAATTTTTGGCTAGAATTCTTTGTATTTTAGGTAGTTTCCATAGTGATTATTACAAACATCTTAATGACCTATCTGCAAATAGTATTAGTTAAGCAATGTATATTGTTGTAACTTAACAACAGTATAAGTTTATTTATCCTTCCTATATGTTGTTATTACCATATATTTTATTTCTACTTGTAACATTTTATCATTTTTTAATAACTTTGTAACATTTTATCATTTTTGAATCTCACAGTCAAGAATCTTTAAAAGTAAAGTACACCATTCTAAGTACACAGTTTTGCATATTAATTCTTTACCATATATATGATTTCTTCCCATTATTACCTTGCTTTTTACTCTGTTAGTGTTATCCTTTGGTGCATAAATATTTTAATTTTCATGAAGTTTAATGTGTCTGTATTTTCTCTTCTCATCCTTACTTTGGTAGCATGGACAAAAAAATCTAGTAATATTATGTCACAAGCTCTGTTCCAACTCTGATAGACAGATATTCTTTGGCATGTGAATGTCTAGTTTTCTCAGTATCATTTGTTGAAAAGACTTAAACATTTCCTCAGCATTTACTAAATCTGGTGCTTGCTACATTATATAATTCTGTTTTCATATCCTTTATCCTGAAGAACATGTTTTCCTAATTTTTTAAATTTTATTTTATTTTAGTTTTTTGAGATAGGGTCTCACTTTTCAGGACCAGTTCAGACTGGTCCTGAACTCAGCCTGAAACTCAGCAATCTTCCTGTCTCTGCCTCCTCAGTGCTGGGATTATAGGGATGAGCCACCACATGTGGCATTGTATGTGATACTGATTGCTGGTGAGTGTGAGTCACCATGCCCGACATTGTTGTATGTGGTTACTGGGGATTGAACTCAGGACCTTGCCACTTGCAAGGCAGGTGCTGGAACCACTGAGCTAAATCCCCAGCCCAATGGTTTCCTATTTTTTTTTTCAATTCAAATCTTTATTGGTACGTTATATATACACATCATCATCACATTCAACATTGAGAGTTTGTACCAATATATAACATGACTTGATTTCCATTTTTTCCATTCCTCCACCCACCCTACAACCTTCCACCCACATCAACATATGCTTTGTTTTCTTTTTTTATTAATATCACATTTTCCCCCTCATTATTTACCTCTACATTCTATTTCCTTTTAAATATTTTCTATTTCACAATATCTACTATATATACTAGAACTCACTTATATCTTCATTTTCTAATACCAGAAAAAAGATTTGATATTTACACATTTGCGACCTATTTATTTCACTTATGAGCATGTTCTGAAGGTACATCCATTTGAATATAAATGACTCAGTCTTATCATTTTTTATGGCAGAATAATACTCCATTCTATAAAAGAACCACATCTTCTTTATCCAGTCTCCAGTTGAGGGACATTTTGGTTGTTTCCAAAATGTAGTTATCACCAACTTAGCTGCTATAAACATGGGTGCACATATGTCACTGTGATGTGCCTGCTGTGTCTAATGGTGCCGCCTGAGGTTCCGGCAGACTCTGCTGTGCACCATTTACCTGGAGTGTCCCCAGGTGGGCTCAGTGTGGTTGGCGTGGAGGAAGGCAGCCCCAGCCCTGTGTATATGTGACTAATGGTGCCTCCTGGTTTCCTAATTTTTATAATGCACATTCTCAGATTTTGTCTACAAATCTCTTTTGTCTTTTTCTTTACAGAATATTTTTAAGAGTGTAGATAGTAGGCCAGTGACAGCACTTTTATTTGTTTTTCCTTCAGCAATTTAAAGATGTTTTCCCTTGCTTTATGGCTCACGTTATTTTCTAGAAAGTATCCAACCACTGTTATTTACATTTTTATACTCTTTGACACACTGTACCCCTACCTCCAGTACTGCTTCTAAAACATTTTTTATTTTCAGCAATTTGATTACAGTATGCTTCTGAATGTTTTGTTTGTTTGTTTGTATGTGTGTATCTTGTTTTAGACTCCTTGAGCTTACTGTATCTGTGGATTGATGTCTTTCATCAGTTGGGAGATTCCTGAAAACCCTCCCCTCAGATATTTCTTTTATGTTCTCTTTCTCATCTCCTTCTGTTATTTCAACCAAAGATGATGAGAATGTGCAGTACTGACCAGTAGATCTTGGGTGTTGCATTTATATTAGTTTCTCTGTTTTTCCTTCTTTGTTCATTTGGATAATTTCTATTGGTCTTTTTGTAAGTTCTCAAACTCTTTCTTCTGTCTGGTCCAATCAGATACTAAATCAACAAAAAGTCTCATGTTATGCTTTTCATTTCTAGCACTAACATTTATTTCTTAGCTAAGATAATGCTATTTACTTTTTCCACTTGGAAGATTAATATATGTATATATATATATATATATATATATATAACATATACTTTTGTATAACTAATATATTGATGTAAAATATGAATATATAGTACATATTTTAAAATCTGGATCACCTCTGCCTCGCCATGTTGATTCTTGCTATTCTTGGCTATATTTGTGAAATGTTGCATATCTTAGCCATTTTTGACATATTACAGATACAGTTGTAGAAGCAAAAGAATTATACAGTATGTATTACCTCCAGAAAGATACAACCTTCTTTGTTCACTTGTAGTATACTAGGACAAGTCCATTTTCTGCATGATTAGGCTCTGTCTTCCCAGAATATTCCTTTATATTAATTTTACTTCTACCTTGACATACCTTCATGGGGTCAGTACTTTCTTTCAGGACTTGGATCTGCTGACTGTTCAGAGTCCAGAGGTCCCTTCTTGCTCTAGACCACATACGGTTCCTGCTCTCTGAGCCTCAGAGAACTCTCCCCGGCTCCGTATCTGGAAGCTCATTCTTTTTTTTTTTTTTTTTTTTTTTTTTTTTACTATCCAGCAGTTGTTGTCAGCCTTGAGTGTCTCTTCTATTCACCTGTGTGGGTGGGGCACCAGTTTTGGTCTCTCAGAAGGCTCTTTTGGTGTTCTATTGTGTGTTCAGAATCAGCAATGGTAAAGGACTTTAAAAGGTATCATCTTTCCTTCCCAGTTTCTAGGAAAACATGGGAGATTGTTCTCAAAATACTGTTCCAAACCTTAGGCTTCAGAGTCTTCTACCATAAAGTAAATGTGAATAATTGACAGGAATGCTTTTAAGCAAGTGGCAGCTGTTTATGTTACAGTAGCTTAGTACTTGGACTGCTTGCTTCCGTCCTGTGAACAGCCTCCGAGGCCCTGCCGTAGGGTTGGAGGAGCCCTCCTTCCTGGGGATTTGGAGATGCTCTGATGCATACTGGAAGCAAGAGTTACTGCAAAGAGGTCAGAGATGACAACACTGTGAGCCAGGTGTTTGAATAAACTTGGAGGTTAGTGATTCTTCACAATCCTTTCAAGCTCACATATTCAAAGAGACAGGTTTGCAGACTGTTCTTCCTCTAGTGCGCTCATTCTGTGTTTAGTAGTAGGAAGCTGGCTTGAACTGTTGACTTCTTGAGACTATTCACTGATGGAACAAAATAAATCCGCCCTTTTAGGACTCGCCTGCTCTAACACATACCCCAGACTCTAATTCTTCTGGCGCTCAGGGGGTAGGTGTCCTCCTGCCAGTGGACGGTGTGCCAGTGCAATCTAGGTGGCTGCTCAGCTTCTCAAATTATTGCTGCCATTTGGATCTCTTTCTTCAGATTCTGCCTACTGGATTTTGACTCTCCTGAGCTGCTCTGTTCTTTACATCCATGAGATATCAGTGTTCCTCAAAAGTTACTGCACATAGAAATCATATGGGCGTTACGTTCCTAAAGTACATGCTCTGCCTATCCAAGACCTGAGAGCAGCTACTCGGCATCTTCCACTCTGTTCACTTGCTACCAGAAGATCCAGACTCACACCAGCCACACCCAAGGCGGCCTCATTGCTCTGTCTAACTTAACATCCAGACCCTGTTTGAGATGCCTTCTTCCTCCCACTTTGGAACTGTGAAGCTGAAGACGAGGCTCTGTGACTACAACAGAGCTAATGATGTTATTGGTTGATTCATTCTTCCAAGTTGCCTACCACATCTATCAAGAATTGGCCTTACTGTCACTATTTTCCTTAAATTGAGGGAAGTTTCCTGAAGGAAGAATGAGAAGTCATCTTATTTATCCCATTCCTCTGGCCAGCTTCCTCCCAGCACCTCAGGACCTTGTAGGCACAGGCTGCCTCTACTGTGGTTGGTGGCAAGAGCTAGAGTTTCCCTTCATGCCTTGCTACTCCTTCCTCATGCAAATTATAACCAGGATTTGTGTGTCTGAGTAGCTAACATGAGCCACACTCAGTGAAAGCACTGCGGTTGCCAACAGATTGATTGTTGTGTGCAACCACAGGTCAAACACCCTTAAGCACTGGTAGGCTCTCAGAGTCCCCAATATCTTTGCTAAGGAAAGGCGCTTGCTTGCTTTGCAACCACTGGTTTAAAATCTCAAAAACAAAAAAGTTAGATTAATTTCCTCCCTGCCCCAACCAGTGGCTCTTCCTTTTATATCAAAAGGAAAAGCATAAGAGAAAGAAGTTTCTAGCAGATTAAGAAAACACTGGATGGGCTGGGGATTTACCTCAGTGGTTCTGGTGCCTGTCTTGCAAGTGCAAGGGCCTGGGTTTGATTCCCTGGTAACCACATACAGTACTGGGCATGGAGACTCACCCCAGCAGCAATCAGTACCACATACCACAGTGCTGGGCGTAGTGGCTCACACCTGTAATCCCAGCACTCGGGAGGCAGAGGCAGGAGGATTGCTGTGATGTGAGTTTGAGGCTGAGCTCAGGACCAGCCTAGACTACAAAGCGAGACCCTGTCTCAAAAAAAGAAAAGAAAAGAAAAAACACTGGAGCACAGCAAGCTATGCAACCTTCTTCAGCAGATCTTCTCTGTGAATGCACCTCTCTGTTTTCTTCAGCAGTGAGAAAAACACACCAACTGAAGTAAGGCCTGAGCTGAAGCCATTGTCCCCTGAAGATGGAGGATTAGCTTCCATGTTTCAGAGATGACCCCAAGCTCATGAAGGATTTTCTGGTAAGCAACCCTGGTGTTGCAAGAGGCTTGAGGAAAATCTTTCATGGAATATAATAATTCTGCTTTGCCTCATGTTTAATTTTTTAAAAAGGCAAAAAAGGCTGCTCTTTTGCTCCTTACAAACCTTGACAGATATCATCCTTCTAGTAGTCTTGCTGTTCATACTTGTCTCAATGAAACCTGATGATATGAAATTTTCCTGTTCTATCTTTTGCAAATGTATATGTTTGTCTGTACTTATGCTTTTACATTCTCTCAAATTGAAGGTGCTGTACAACTTCAAATATTTTTTAGGTGTCCTTGAATATACAGATTTCCTTCAGTATTCTTGGAGAACTGGTTCTAGGATACCGTGGATACACAAATCTAAGTGTTCGAGTGTTTTGTATAAAAATGGCATAGTATTTACATATAACCTATGCCCATTCTCCTGAACTAGGCCATCTAGCTAGATCATCTCCTGGACTTGGACTCTTCAGCGCTATTGAAGACCGTGGTGACTCTCAGAGATAACTAAATCCACTTTACAGGGTGAGATCAATGTGGACGTTTTGGAGGCCAGGGGCTGCACATTAGGTCTCCAGGGTTCCTCACGAGTCTCAGAGGTGGGTGATTACATCAGTGAGTTTAGCACTAAATGTGCTCTTAGCAGGGTCCTGGCTGGCCAAAGTGTGTCACACAGTGCAGGTGTCCCTTCAGACACTGTACTGGCTCCTCCTGCTCCTACTTCCTGGCTGCCTAAGAGGCGCACATTTCCTGTGGAGTAGCTTCTGCATGATTCTGCCTTGGTGCTGGTCAGTCTTGCATGGACTGCATCCCCTGAAACGTGAGCCACATTAAAGCTCCATTCCTTTAAATTGTGGGTATCAAGAATTTTGTCCTCCCCACAGGAGAGTGACCCAGTCAATCCCATTAGCTTGTTTCTATTGTTGTAATTAACAAGCAAGTAATGGCTTGGTATAAATTTAGGGTTTTCGATACATGCCTATTTTTTTCCATTTCACCAACATTCATTTTCTTTATAGTTTACGTCACTTCATTCTACTGTGTTTTGGGTCCAGTGAACAGAGTTATCAAGGGTAAAGAGGGTGTTTTTTTTTGTTATTTGTTTATTTTTTGTTTTAGTTTTTGTTTGAGACAGGATCTCGCTTTGTAGTTCAGGCTGGCCCTGAGCTCAGCCTCAAACTCATATCACAGCAATCCTCCTGCCTCTGCCTCCCAAGTGCTGGGGTTGCAGATGTGAGCCACCATGCCTGGCACTGTGGTATGTGGTACTGATTGCTGCTAGGTGTGAGTCTCAATGCCCAGTATTGTATGTGGTTACCGGGGGATTGAACCTGAGTCCTTGCAAGGCAGGTGCCAGAACCACCGAATTAAATCCCCAGCCTAGGGTAAAGGTTTTTTGTATGTATCAGTGAGGTCTTATTCTCTAGAAGCTACTGTAATTTTATTTATGAAATATATATTTCAACATAAAAAGTTCTTATAATTTCAAGAAAGCATGCATGATTAAATTTATGTAAATACTTTACCTACTTTGGACTGAACATTAAGCTTCCCTTGGTATTGACATGGATTTTTAACATTTAATTTAATTGTATTTGCACAAATAGCATTTTATCAGCAGCCATAATACAAACAATTGGAGGAGAGCAGGTATCTTTAAAAAAATTAGAAGTAAATATGAGTTTTATAGAAAAAACATAACATAAATAGGTTCATGGAATGCGTTTGTCAATGAAAAATCATGGTTCAAGGTGATGCCTCACAAAATCTCTGCCTCCAGCTTTGTCGTCATCAACAGTGTTGGCTCAGGTTCACAACACTGCTTACATGTCTGACTTGAATTTTTCTCAGTCTTAGATCATACTGAACTTCTCCAGAACCTTTTTATTTGCTAAATAAATAAAGACATTAGTGGGTGGCCTCCGGGGCTCTGATACAGATTTAACTGTTTAAGTGAGGAAGGGTCTTCTAAGGCCTCCTAACTGCTAAATGCACAGATTGAGCTAATAATCAGCACCGTGGTGGTGACAGCTGCCCTGGTCCTCTGTGCACTTTCTGGAGGGCTGGTTGAGTGTGACCTGTACGTGTGAACCACGACTTGTGCCCTCAGTCCTTCCTATCAAATCGTTCCTAGCGTGGGCCTTCCGGTATTGCTCTGTCTCTCTCAGAAGTATTCCTGCCCATCCCCTCGACACCTCTCACCTTCTTATTTTGATAGGTGATTTTTATTTTGTGTAGCAGGAAATTTCCCCTGCAGCTTTAATTTAGTCTCTGCTTTTGCCCAAGATATTTTTACTAGTGCCTATTACTTTTATGAACTATTGGATTTTAATCAGTGTAAGGTAGTTTGATCCTACCCATCTCTTTAGCCTCCCTTACTTACCCCTGCCCCTTATTTCCCTTTCTCTTGTACAGTAGTCTCCCTGATACCTTTTGCATCTACCTTAGCTTTCACAGATGGTGAAACATGTGGTCCTTGTCTTGCTGGGTTAGGCTTCTTTCACTCAACATGACGCCCTCCACTCCCATCGTTTTTGTACAAGTAACACAAGTTTGTTCTCTGTTCCATTTGGATTGTATCCCCTGTGCATACATACACGATACTCTCTGTCCATACATGTTTTCCTGGATTGCCAGGCTGATCCTGCAGCTTAATTCTCATGAATTGGGATGCAACACACACAGCTATGTATATGTCCATCAGGTGTGCTGACTGTAATCCTGCATATATCATGGATGGCTAGCTGGAACAGATCTAGCTCTGTTTTTAGATACTGTTTTTGAGAAATCTCCACACTGATTTTCATAGCAGCTGTGATAATTTACATTCTACCAGCAGTGCAGAAACACCCCACCAACATCCTCGCCAGCATGCATTGTTCTTGGTATTTTTGATGATAGCTATTCTGACTAGGGTGAGATGAAAACTCCGCGTAGTTTTGATTTGCATTTTCCAAATAGGTGAGGATATTGAACCCTATTTCATGAACTTATTTCCTGTTTGTACTCTGGCTGGAAGTACATATTCAAGTCACCTGCCTGTTTATTGGTGAAACTGTTAAGATTTTTTGTGGTAAGTTTACTTTGAATTCCTTATACATTCTGGATATGAAATCTCCATTGGAAGAGTAACTAGGAAAGATTTTATCCATCTTGTAGGTTTTTCTCTTCATTCTACTAGTTATTTACCTTGCGCAAAACTTTTTGACTTGATGCAGTCCTATTTTTTGATTGTGCTATTATTTCCTATGCTGTTGGAATCCTTTTCAAGATGTCTTTGCCTGTGTCAAGGGCTTCAAGTGTTTCTTCTGTTTTCTTTTAGCTGTTTCAATGTTTCAGATTGTATAGCTTGGTTTTAGATACATTTTGATTTGATTTGGCACAGAGTAAGAGATAGATATCTAGTTTCAATCTTCTAAATATAGATATCTAATTTCCCTAGCACCATTTCTTAAATAGGCTGTCTTTTCTCTAATGTATATTTCTGACTCCTTTGTCCCAAATCAGGTAGTTGCAAGGATTTGATTCTGTGTTCTGTATTCTCCTATGCCATTCAGCAGTGTTTGTATTTTTTGTGTCAGTATCTTGCCATATTTTTGTTACTATGGTTTCATAGTATAATTTTAAATTTAGGACTGTGACACTCCTATACTTGTTCTCTTTCCTTAGGATTGCTTGGCTGTCTTGGGTCTTTTGTGTTGCCAGTGAATTTTAGAATTTTTTTTCTAGTTTTGTGATGAATGTCATTTGAATTTTGATATAGATTTAATTGAATCTGTAGATAAGTTTTGGTAATACACCACTTTAATAAAATTAACTTTCCCCACCCATGAATATGAGCGGTCTTTCCATCTTCTAGTGTCTTTTTAAATTTCTTTCTTCAGTGTTCTGTAATTTTCATTGCAGAAATCTTTTACCTTATGGGTTCAATTATTGTGACAAAATGTAACTTTCCATTAACCGATAGTTCATTAACTGATAGAAATATCTTCTAATTCATAATTGTTATACCCTCTAATCTGTACTTACAATCAGTATCCATAGTCATTGCAAACTGGGGAAGGAATGGTTGTGAACTGATAGAAATAATCAGACTGGTAGAAAAAGAAGGGCCCATGGGAAGATGCCATCCTATGGAGGATTTCTCCACAGTGCTGTCCTTTTGAGTGGCTATTAGAATCATTTGGAGCCCAGTAGTCACCCCCATTCTCCTATTGTCTCACGGTCTTCAATCTGTAAGGTTTGCAATATAACCAGAACAACTCACATACAGCTAACATCCTCACGGCCTTCCTACCTTTGCTAAGTTTTAGAAGCATTCCTGTCCCTGCTGCGAGATGAGTGTGACACGGTCTTATTATAGCTCCACAGTTATTAGGCCACCTTTCTCCTTTGCCTCCCTCTGTCAATTTCTTCTCCCTGAAATTCTCATTAAGAAATCCACAAAATGATAGTAAGTTCTTCCCTCATACAAGAAGCTAAATATATATATGAAATGTTAAGCAGGTCATTTGGCAAACTCTTACAGAAAAAAATTTAAATTACTATTTTGCCCCTGCATAGAAAAATTAATTGCCCAGATGTAAAGACATGCATTTATATTATTTCCCCAACTTTTCCCAAACCCTTCCCTATTCCAGACCTTTAGAAAATAAAATAATGGTGTGTGGGAGGGAGAGAGGTGGGGGGAGGAGGAGGAGGGGAGGGAGAGGTGAGCCAGGCAGTTAGCACAATATGAAAGTTTCTGGAGGTGTTGTGAGAAGGTCCCCAATATCATAAGGTTCTCAAGAAACAAGCAGCTGGTGCAATTTTGCTCTGAGTAGCTGTGGGGGAGGAGCCCAGTCCCAAGGCTCAGTGTCCTTATGCGGCCCTGTTTGCTCACAAGTGACAATCTTGCAGGCAGAAGGAGAAATGAGTGTGTGTTGCTTGGCCTCGTGATGTATGACACTTTCAGTAACATTTTTCTAATAATACTGTTTGAGAAATATGGTTTTCAAAACAAGACTGGTAGTATATTCTCATTTGAGGTTTAAATATGAATTCTAAGAGCATTTGGTAGCAGCACATAAAGTGATATTTTTGGTGGTGTACTCTTGATCTGTGTAAGACACCAAAAAACAAAGGTTCATGAGGGTAATTGAATCCACATCAGTATTAAAAGACTCAAATGCAGTCATGCATATCTGGAACCAAACAGAATTTGAGATAGAATGAGGGACACATTTGAAATCTTTATAAATTTTAAATATAAAACAAAAGCAAACAGTAGATACTCCACACTTCCATATCAATAGCTAGACTTATGTTTTTATTTGTTTAAATAAGAAGACTATTTTTCTTAACCTGGATAAATGAAATATCTAAGCCCAGTGAGCTTATAACAATATGAAGCATCTGTAGTATCCGTTGCCATGGATACACATCATCTTGGATGGAAACTAAAAATGTCCCAATCATTCCGGGAGACTGTAGACTAATACTGACCAGTACTCAGACATTTTATAAGTTTCATCAGATTTTCTCATGTATGATCTGTTTTTAATGTAAAGACTCCACTAAATAACTAGAGATTTCTATCAGTCTTAAATTAATGGTAAGTTTCATCAATTAGAATTTTAAAACTTTACCCAAACAAGCTTGTAAGCTTATAATTTTTTGCTGAGCTCTTTTCATCATGAAGTAATTTTGCTCCTAGAATGCTGGTTTTACTGTATTTGTTTCGTAAGTAACATTTTTTTCTAAGTGAGATAACATCCTGCTAATGTTTGAAATGTGAAGAGAACGGCTCAGAGAATCAATAGGTGGCCCTCAATAAAGTTTTATCTGCTGCATTTTAGGCAAGTTCCTAGCTCCTGAGCCACCGTTTATTTGTGTGACAAATAAGAATGGGGAAAAAAATATACCTTAACTAACTCTTTTGTGAGCATTAAGTGAGGTAAGCCGTCCGTGTAAGTGCTTACCCCAGCCCCTGGCCCCGCGAAATTCAATTACTGTTGCCTAATTAGAGTGTGGGAAGAACTGTTCCAATCAGTGTTCCACACTTTGAGCTCAGCCCAGTCACACGCCGAGGAAATCCGCCAGGGGCTGTGCATATGAGACACTGAGTCAGCCCTGGAAATAGAGATGACTATGTTTACTGCTTTAAATATTAGTCATCTGACTCCAGTATTTTTCCCACCAAAAATCAGTTAATTTTGACCAATTAAGGACTCATTGTCAACAAGATATTTGAGGAACTGTTGTTAGCTTTGCCATTTTTAGGTGCAGAACTTTTTTTTTTTTTCCCCCTGTGATGCCTAGAATCCGTGTGACAGCCACCAGGGGCGCTGCAAATCCTGGTATGAATGTAGCTGGTGTTGTGGAGAACAGAGGGAAAGGGCAAAGGAGAGTGGATCTGGATCTGAGCCGGGGAGATTTAGCTTCTCCTGCGTTCATCTTACAAACCTGTCCTTGCAAGGAAGATCATGCTAGCTAGTTGTGACAAGAAGATGCAAAGACTACAAAGCTCCGGGTGAACAGAAAGCTATTTACTGAGAAAGTTACATTTCTTCAGAGTTTCCTTACTCCTCAGACTTCCTCACATTGCACCCTTGTAATATTTGTAACTCATGTCAGCGTTCTCTGACTGCAATTTAAGTATAAAAGCGAACAGAAAAATGTGATGTCAATCTTTCTGTGCCTCATTAGTGGCCACAACCAGTTTTAATTTACCTGCCTTTTTTCCCCTCCATTATCCCAAAGGAACATTTACTTCTCTTCCCAATGCTGAATCTAGCTGGCTTTTCATACAAATAAAATATGAACATGTGTCAAGGATTATATTAAAATCATTATATTTGTGAGACAGTAACATGGTAAAACCAGTCGAAAGAGAATTAATAAAGAAATAAAGATACTCATTTGCTATGAAGATGGTTATATAATCAACTACAATTTCGGAGATTACTTGCCCTGCCAGAATAAAATTACTTGCATTTACACCAGACAAACATTTACAAATGAGTCTCTGTTTTAGAGGAGTTGCAAAATACCCTAGTTACTGTAAAATGAATCAAAGGTATATGTCTGTCTCTGAAACAATAGATTTGTTCTGTTATCCCTTTGGAAGAGTAAGTAAATATGTCGATTTATCTCTACTCTAGAATCTCCCAAATAGAAACCCTCATTATTCCGGAAGCAAATAACATTACATGGCTGTAGATGCAAGTTTCATTTTCTTGGATCTTGATGCTGTTAGAGTATCATGGCAAAATGTGTTTGAAAAGTTTTAGAATCAACCTCTTGTTCTGCATTTATGTTTATATTCTAAGACTTGAAGACAGAATCACTAACAATCAACCTAAGAAATAAGATGGAACTCTCTGAATTTCCTTTAAAAAAGAATACTTTACCAATTCTCAGTGGGCTACAAAGTAAGCAGGAATTGTATGAGAGTAATCATTTTGGAACCTAGGAGTCCATTCAGCTTACTCATGTCTTAGTGTTTCTGTCATGCAGCCTTAAGAAAGTGCTAAGTACTAAGCCACTTACTGTGGAGCCATTAACATTTATATCTTATCAGTTCCTTAATGAGGATGCTTCAAAATGGCAGCCAATGGTGCTCATTACGTATTCCACACATTCTGCATCAAGTGTGGTAACATCCATATTTCAGTACCTTTGGCTTTCCTCAAAAGAAAATGAAGCTCTTCTGACAGAGTGGAGCTGCCTCCCAATAACTAATGAAATAACTGGAGACAACTGTGTGATACTAAATAGCAGTGTTCCTCTGTAAATGACTTCCTGAAATTTAAGCACACGATGAGGTCTCAAATGCTACCCACAAAGCTACTCATGATCTCAACACACTAAAATATCAGCCCTACAGTGGCAACGATTTTTGTCTCTTTAGTTCCACATTGTATGCTTTGCACTTAAAACCTTGAAGAAGAATTATTGTTTGTCAAAGCATGAAGCATTTAGATTTTTATTAGTTTTATGTTTGGGCATATATATTTTAAAATATAGTATATCACAACAAGACCTAAATTCATTCAACAGGTAAGAATTTCAAAGTCAGTATTAACAGGTAAATATTCAATATGTAAAATATAGAATGGTAAATACCCTATTCAACTCCTAAAATCACGTAATAAGCCTCTAATATTAGAATATCATGTTACATTGTAACATTTTAAAATAGTGCAATTCACATATTTAATGTTATTTAAATAATTGTTATCTCCAAAGTACTAATTTTTCTAAGGTCATTTTACAGTGAGATGAAATGCATTTTGGGACCTCTAGTCAATGCAGTTAAAGTAATTTTTCATAGTATAGGATTCCTTGCTCTTCTTTTGTGTTTTTATCGGAATGAAATATGTTTTAAAAAAATTAGCTTTGAATGCCCGCGAGTGATGGCCCCAACTTTTTCCAGAAGCATCGAAGTCATATTCTTTCCGACAGTTGCTTGGAAGCCATTTGTTTCAGTAAGGGGAACTTATTATTTTAGTACTTGAAAATGTAAAAGGAAATTTTAAAGGAAACTATTCCTGACCCTTGTGTTAAAAGGGCATCATTTGACACCAGCGTCAGCAGTGGTGGCAGCTGAGAGCTCAGCTCCAAGCTCCGAGCCCTAGCTGCTGACGTGAACTCTAGGGATAGAGTTGTGCTTTACTGGGACATACAGCCCTTTGTGCCGAGATTTGGGTCAAAGAAGTGCAATCTCTGAACAGGACAGTGTCGTTTGTGAGAGGCGAACTGGACCATGAGCTGCAGCTATCACTGACGGGAGCTCATCTAGAATGTGGAGGCTGCACTCATTTAGAGCATGAGTTTCTGGGCTTCTTAAAATCATGACGTTGTCCTGAACAAAAAGAATAATGGTGGAAGCATCACGAAATACCACCCAGCCATATGTGAAGGTTTTTATCTAGATGTCTGCAAGTGCATCACAAACTCATAGGAAGGGCTTCTGGAAGTTAGCTGGATTTGGGGGTGGGGCCTAGAGATGCGACCCGGAAGGTGTATCTCCCTTCTTAGCAACTTCCTTTTCTCTCTCTACTTCCGGGCTGCCACGAGGTTAACAGCTTTCCTCCGCTATTCCAGCAATGAGGAAAGTAACTAAGACACCATAGACCAGAGTGATTCCTTCAATTCTGTAAATAAGCTACTAGATAAACTTAAAATCAGTGATTGTATGGTAATTATACAATTTGTTTACAAAGTTTTAGCTCTTTAAAATGGTTGCGTCACGGACATTTTAGGATGAAATGTATCTTTCTTTTCGCATTTGAAAATTATAGTTTACTATAAAGTTGAGATATGATCAGTGTTCTTGCATAAAACTGAAGGGGTTTCTGACTCTCATTCTACTTGAAGAGCTGTCAAAAAATATGAAGAGTGTGTGGTTTTCCACAGAATGGAGTATTACTCTGCCATAAAGTATGATAAGTTTGAATCATTTATACTTAAATGGACATACCTTGAGGATATCCTCATAAGTGAAATAAATAGGTCACAGATAGGTAAATATCACATCTTTTCTCTGATGTGAGAAAATAAAGATGTAAATGAGTCCTAGAATTGTATGTTATATATTGTAAAATACAAAATACTCAAAGTGAAATAGGGTGAAGGGGGAAAAATAAAGAGATTATAACAAAAAAGAAAGGAAACAAATTTTATGTATATAGGGGGGTGATAGGGTGGGTAGGGCTACGGGGAAAAATGAGAACTAAATTGTGTCTTATACTGGTACAAATTCTCATTACTGAGTGCAATCATGATGCGTATATGTAATGTACCAATAAAGATTTCAATTTAAAAAAAATATGAAGAGTGCCAAACAAAAAGGCTTTCATAGAGTGGATGAATTTTATGAAATTTAAACATTCAATATGCTTCAAGTTTACTTGGTGTTTTAAGGAATAGTGGCCAGAGCTAAAAGAGAAGCCCCCTTTTATTTTGTAGAGCCAAAGTACCTAATGATAAAACAATAAGTTAATATTTGCATACTTCTAAGACTTAAACATCAGTCAAAAAGAATCCCAGTTACTCATAACATTCTGTAACATTCTGAATATTCCTTGTGGCCATTCTGCTATTGCAAAAGTCATTGCTTATTTTGACTTTAAAAGTCCATTTAGTAGAGACCATGCTGCCACCACATTCTTGAACAAAGATGTCTCACCCCTACTCACGTGTCAGCAAGGCTTTCCAGAGAGGAGGCAGTCATATTCTGTATGTTATGATGGACATGGACAAGGATTATATTTAGATCATGGGATTGATTCTTATGTATTATTTGGCAAATTAATAAGCGCTTCTTTTTCAAAAGTAAGTTATAAAGTAGAATGGCTTTTTATAGAAGAAGGATCAAATTCCTAGTAAATCTTATACTTTGGTTTGCACCCTGATACGTTCTTTGATGTATATTCCTATAAATAATAATTACTTTGAAAAACATGGTCAAGATCTGAAGGCCTATGGATTCATGGAGACATTTTAAAACTTCATTTCTATTGAAATTATCCTGTTTTTATTAGAAACTGCATTTTATCCTAGTTTTATCTTAAACTGCATTTAGAAATGAATTGCTTCATTTGAAGCATACAAGCTGATTTTAGTAAGATTCACACTCCCTATTTTAGGTTAAAATAGTAATGCATTGCTTTCAACTTAGTGTTTCAGGAATGTTGAGAAAAAGTAAAGAGATACGTCTTTACATTCATAGGCACAATCAAGGCTGAAGCGTTACATCGCTGAGCAGTGAGGATGGAGTGTGGATTACCAAAAGAGTGTTTCAGCAAAAGGATTCTTGCACAGCTCGATGTGCACATGGACTCAGCAGGTTAATATTACAGTAGCATATACATGGGAAGAATGTATGCTATTATTTGGAACAAGAAGAAAATAGTCTGAGCACCGGTTCTGACCACAGAAGAAGAATGTGAAAGTCAGCGCCGAACCCGTAGCCCAGGGAGACCCTGGGCAGTGAGGTCTCAGCTGGTTTAAGGTCTCTCTCGTGTTTTAAGACATTTGACCTTGATTTCAAAAGAAATGGGGACATGCAGTGGTTTTAGGCAGGACATGGCATTTCGAACTTTTGCTGTGCTTACAGGGATTAGATTGGGATGGAAAATTGAGCAGAGAAGCACAATTCGGCTGTGGGGGCAGGACCTGGTGTGGCACCCTCTGAGCTCCAGAAGAACTCCGGCTCCCTCCTTCGGCCGGAGATAAACAAGTGAAGCGGAGAAGCAGGGGGCAGGTTTAACTCGTGCCTGCCATGACCAGTGCTTGTGTATTATAGCTCAGTACTTAAGATGAAAAAGGAGCTGATGTGAAGGGTCTTTGGTTTTGAATTTAAGAACAAGTGGAACTATGTTCTGTTACTGAGATGCATAATAGCAGAGGGGCAAATTTGGGAAGACCACAGAATCTTTTCTATATATTTTGAGTTTAATTTACCCGCAATAAGATCTAGGCCCAAACAAGACAAGTGACATATTTTCCAGGGCCAATAGGAAAATGAAAATATGGGGAGCCTTGTTCAAAAGACACTGAGAATCCCTAGGTGGAGGAACGAGGTACTGAGGCGAGGAAGAAGGGCGAGGGGGAGGACAGACAGCGCGGATGAAACCCTGGAGGATCCTGAGCTCACATCTGAAGGCGAAGAGCAGAGGAAGTAGGAGCTTCACCCAGGGAGAATTTACCATTGTTTAAAAGACAAATCCGATGTGTCTGGAGGCGGTAGAGAAGTCAAAGGCGCTTTGTTCTAAGACAAGGGAGTGGGGGAGGGTCTGCTCTGCAGTGAGCTGGGAGGACAGGCGTGCACGGAAGGCATTTCTGGGCTTCGGTAGCAGGGGGGCTCCGGTGATCTTATGAGGATATTTTCAGGATGAGAGTGAAACATCAGGAACAAGGATAGAATCAGAAGTCAGAATAATAGAAAATAAAATAGCTAAGAATTCTCTGTGATTGGGGAGAAAAAACGGTCAAGCGAAGATGATTCATTCTAGTGCTGTGGAAAATTTTCCTCAAGTTGCAGACACCGGCTGCAAAAGCATTTATGACAGTTACCTACTGGTCTGTCTGTCTGTCCATCCTAGGGTGAGAGAGAAACAGAAGGTGGGTTCTAAGTGGAGACTAGTCTTTTTTGTTATCACAGAAGAGCAAGTGGTGGACGTCTGAAGGTTTGTATAGATGTGAGGAGCTATGCAAAGCTTATTCTTTCTTCTCCCAGTTATGATATATATAGGTCAAAATTAAAAGAAGTGTGAAAGCGAAATTGAGGCAGGACTAGTGAAAAGTAATCTACTTTGCATGAATGAATGTAAGGCAATTCTGTTCATGTTTCAACGTGGACAGCAAACTAATAATCTTTAATGACTTTTAGAAAGTCAAATATTAGAAACAGTATTTAATTAATTTTACAATATTTTTAGACTTGAGGAAGTTTTAGGAAAACGGTACAGATACTCCACAGCTGATTGCTACTCTTCTTAATATCTTACCTTTATAAGATGGCAACATTTGGTACAATTGGGGAATAGGCCTCTCCCTGGGGCTGTATCCCAGCCCAGGATTTGTTTTTTATTTATTTGTAGGTTCTCACAAAGTTGCCCAGGCAGAATTTAAACTTGTGATTGTCCTGCCTCAGCCTCCCACATTGCTGAAATTATAGGCATCGTCACGTGGGCAACATCCATGTCCTAGATTTCATCTTTCCTTCCAGGTTGCTCTGTTGTACTTTATCCATTTCCTTATGTTCCTCTTGACTTTGACAAGGTTTTAGTCTGTCTGTCTGCCTGCCTGCCTGCCTGTCTGTGTTTCTATCTTTTTGATAAATTTGCTTTGAGACACATAGGCAATTTTTAAGTGACCAAGAAGATTAACAAGAACAAGAAAGAAAATTACAGTATCCATATTTAGGCTAAAACAAAAGAAAGCAAACCAAAATATAAGCAACAATAATCCAATCGCCTCTCATCTGACTCTTCCTCACTTTTCTACCAAGGAACAGCAAGTTAATAATCTAAATAACTCCTTTTTTTTTTTCCTTTCCACTGTATTGTTGTGGACTTTCTTTTAGTTTTCATTTCTTTTTTCCCCATTGCTAGTTTTTATTCGGATATTCAGGCGGGCATCAGCCCAATCCAAAAGTCACTATAAGTTACATGTAGCTGGATTTCTGTGCAAAATCTTCTTGCCTTTGATGCCAGCTGCAGTTGTGACTAAGAATAAAACTAAAATAGCATAACCTGCCTCATTTGTTTTAAAATGTATCTGTCCAGCAATCTTTAGGTGATGATAAAAATTCATGTTTGACCTACTGAGAAAAATATATTCCCAAGGCTAGGTTGCTAAAATTTATTTAAAAGTAGGATATACATTTACAAAGGTATTTCTCTGCCCCTTTACCGGGAAGGGTAAAAGTTAGGAAGGAGAGACAGACGTTGGACTATTTGGACCCAGCACCTGGAGGCAGCAGCTCAAGACTCCGGGTAGCCCCTGTACTCACGTAGATTCCCAGCTTTTGTCTTTCAACAGTAGAGACTCTCCGCCCTTTTCCCTATGTCTCCTAATTCAAAGTTATTTTTATAGATGTTATATGTCAAAAAGTTTTAATCCAACTCTTTGAGAGTTACTCTTTTCCTGAGAAATATATATGTTAATAAACTTATTTTTCTCTTATTAATCTGCCTGTTACAGGAGTCTCAGATGAAACCTCAGAAGTAAATTACTTTTGTTACCCTACAATCTAATGGAGGAAAATGATACAAAAATCCTTAGGATTCCTGTTCTATAATAAATAATCATGTCAGAATTGCTTGCCAAATCCAAGGTCCTGCTGCGCCCTTCTGGGGGTTAATCGGGTTTCATGTTACTCAGTTAACAAACGGAGAACCCTTTGCTGATCTGATAAATGCAAATGAAGTGTCGGGTTCCAGTTTTGAGTGAGACGAAATAAAGGAGGTTCCTTAGGTTATTTTCCCTTGACGACAGTGCAACCCACGCAGAAGGTCTGAGCAGCGATGGATACAGTCTGAGAAGCCAGTACGTCAGAAGGATCAGGGATACACCCGATTTGCAGTAGCAGGTGTGAGTGTGCCCTTGTGTCTTCCTCCGATATTCCCCAGCTTGTAAGTACCCTGACGCTCAAGAAAGCGCTGTCATGCGGCAGACGGCAGTGCAGGCCAGGCCGTCTGATTCTGGCTACAGGACCGGGAAAAGAAATGCGTAAGGGGAGCAACCGGCAGTCTCTCCTAGCTTCTTCCTTCTTTTCCTCACTCTCATGCCCAGCGCCCCCAAATCGTGTAAATGTATAGTAGAGCGAGTGAACGAAAGCCCCAAGTGTCTGATTACCGGATAGGAAAAGTCATCCCAAGGAAGAAGGCAATAAAGAGATCACGGGCATGAGACAATGGATTCTGCGAAGTTGTTTTTAAAGATTACGTTTCGACCTGGAGTCACCCTGTCATGCATCGCGTCCTTTTCACATAACAAACCTACTGCGAGCCAGCGTGGCGCACGTGGTGAACTAAGGCCAGCCTCGACTGCGGAGCACGGCTCGGCCTCCAAAACCCGAAACGAGTGAATGAAAAAACTTCTGTTTCTTCATTATTCATGCTTCCTAGGTTGGACGTGTCTAGGAACTGACCAATCTCTTCTGAGTTAGTAAATGTAGGACGATTATGTTTCACTGGACTCTCTTATGACCTTCTGTTTTTGTGCTATCAGTTACAGTGTTTCTTTTTAATTTCTGATGTTTTGGTTGATTCTCCCTTTTCCTTAGTCTAGCTAGAGCTTTCACTATTTTATCTTTCAAAAAATCAAAAGCTTGATTTATCTTTATTGATTGATTTTGTAGTTTCTACTTCCTTTATTTCTGTGCTGACCTTTATTATTTCTTATGCTTTCTTTTTCTGTTTCCATCGGACAGAATGATAAGTTGCTAATTTGGAATCTTCTGTCTCCAGTAGTCTCTTATTGCTTAAACTTTCCTCTGGGGACTATTTTTGCTAGACCCCAGCAGTGTGGCATGCTGACCTTCCACTTTAATTTCTCTGCAGATATTTTAGAATTCTGTTTTAATTTCTCCATTGACGTCTGAGTTGTCAGGTTTGTTCCACTTATTTGTGAATTTTTGAAAATTCCTTCTGGTATTGTTATTCTCTTGTAGGTTTATATAACATTGTGGTCAGAAAAGATATTTTTTTAAAAATCAGTTATTTTAAACTGGTTCAAGCTTTCTTCTGTCCTATCATATGACTTGTGCTGGGGAAATGTTCCTTGGATATTTCAAAAATACATACTCTGTTGCTGTTGACTAGAACCTTCTGTGTATCCGTTAGGCCCATTCGACCTAAACTGTGTTGAAGTACCATGTTTCCTTTCAAATTTGCTGCTTGAATGGTCTGTTTATTATGGAAAGTAGAACACTGACTTCCTCTGCTATTACTGTGGTTTATCTTTCTTGTTTGATCCACTGTTATGTCCACGGATATGATATTTGTTGCATTTATGTGTTCTAATATAGGGGCACATATAATTACACTAGTTGCAGCTTGTTGATTAATCTCCTTTTTATTATTATACAGTCTCTCTCTCTCTCTCTCTCTCTCTCTCTCTCTCTCTCTCTCTTTCTCTCTCTCTCTCTCTCTGTCTCTCTCCCTCTCCCTCTTGTGGTATCAGGAATCGAACTCGGGCCCTTGTACTTCCAAGGCAGGCAAGGCAGGCGCAGTGCCACTTGAGATTTAGCTCCTCCTTTTTTTTTTTTTTTAACAGTGCTTTAATTACTATTTTGTCTCATAAAATTTTAGTTACTCTTATTGCATTCTAGCTTTAATTTTATGAGGAGCATCTTGTCCCATTCTTGTAATTTATATATGTTCTTAAAAGTAAGATCAATTCCATTGTATAGCAGACAGTTCACACTCAAGACAGTTTTTTTATAGAGTTTTGATTGTTTCCTGGGTGTTTTGCTGGTTTCTTTTTTTCAAAAAAGTTCAGTGATGTTCATAGTTCAGGGATGTTCTCTGGTGATATGTTTTGAATTCTTGATAAAGTTGACTCTCAGTTTTTATTTCTATTTTTAAAGATTTATTTGGCATGAAGGGGTAATGGATTTTGTAAAAACAATTCTTCTAATGTAATGACATGATCGCATTTTTTTCCATTTTACTTTAAAAATTTTTAAATTCCATTTATATGTATTAAAGATAAATACACCTTGTATTCCTGGAATATATCACATTTGACCAAACTCTTTTTTTTTTTTTTTTTTAGGCTTTTTGAGACAGGCTCTCGTTTTGTGGTTCAGGCTGGCCCTGAGCTCAGCCTCAAACTCACATCACAGCAACCCTCCTGCCTCTGCCTCCCGAGTGCTGGGATTACAGGCATGAGCCACCACGACTGGCACTGTGGTATGTGATGCTGGCTGCTGCTGGGGTCAGTCTCCACACCCAGTATTGTTATGTGGTAACCAAGGATCGAACCCGGGTTCTTGCGCTTGCAAGACAGGCGCCAGAACCACTGAGCTAACTCCCCGGCCCCTTGACCAAACATATTTAACCTTTTTATGTATTGTTGAGTTTGGTTTTAGAAGATATTGTTTACATTTTTTGATCTGTTCACATTTAATTATTTATGTATTTATTTTTGAGACAAAGTCTCTGTGAAGTGCAGACTGGCTTTGCACTCACAGCAATCATCCTGCCTCAGCCTCCTGAGTGCTGGGATTCTAGGCTCATACCTCCAGCTGTATCTTTTTATAAGGATATTAGTATGTAATTTTTCTGTTAAAGATTTTGATAGGAGAAAATGATGGTTTCATAAAGTAAACTAGATAGTACTTCTTTCTCTTAAACTTTGTGGAAGTTATTCCGTGGAATTGGAATTATTTTTTCCTAAAATGACTACTGGTAGTATTCACTAGTATAGCAATCATGTTCTGGCATTTGTCTCTCTAGGAATATGTCAGGTATATCTAAATTGCTTAATTCATTGAAATATTTTATTACCTACCTTTAAGATCTATAGAATTGTTGATTTAATCTCTGTGATTTATGATGTTAGGAATTTATATTTTTCCTTTCCTTTCATCAGGTTTATTGATTTTTCTCAAACATTTTTGAATTAATTTCTTTTTAGCCACACTGAATTGCTTTTTATCTTGGTTACAATATATTCAATGTATTATTTCTATTTATTATTCTGTTTTTCTGCTTAGAGTGTGTTTAAGTTATTGTGACTTTAAGGTGGAAGATGAGAGTATTGATTTGAGACTATACTTTTTCTCTAATATAATTTTTTTCTTAGTATCCAATAAATTTTGACATAATAGAGTTCATTTTTAATCAAGACAACAGAAATAATTTATAAATAAAATTTTTAAATTATGGCAAAATTTAAACATTTTACTTACTTTTCTTACTGTATTAATGTTTTTCAAATAGGTGGAATTTCTAGGGACATTTCTATTTTTTTTTTATTTAGTTCCATTATAGTAAAAGAGTATTTTATACATAAATTGAATCCTTTTACATTTACTGAGGCTTGTGTTCTGGGCTATTGTTTATATATAACTGATAATAGTTTTGTTTCATTTTTTTATATATATGCTAGTATGATTTTAGATTTTTTTGTTGATGTGTCTTCAGATTTACTCTTACTTTCTTCTACAACGTCTCCTCTTCTGTTAATCAATTTGGTGTCATTTTAAAAAATTACCCTGAGTTTTAATGTTGGCCTAGATTTCCCCTGGGAGTCTGCAGGGCCCTGCCCAGTCTTCTCACTCTTCCGGAAACTGCCCGTGCCAGGCTCTGAGCTGTAGGTCTGCGGGCATCGACCGTTTGTTTTCCCAATCACCACTTTTTGTTCCCTTAAGTTCATTGTCCTGGTTATCACTGCTTTCTATATTTCTCTTCCGCCTTCATCTCTGTCTCTCGCTGCCTCTGACTGTCTGTCTTATCTCCCACCTGCTGGTTTGTTTCCAGGAAGGAGACAGCTTGAGACTCACTGTGGTCAAAATTGGGAGTTTACTTTTAAGACAACAGGACTTCTAAATAATTTAAGGAAGGGAAAATGGGTTAAACACCTTGAGGCAAATCAGACTTTATGCAGAGTTCCATTGTTGATAATGAACGTAGTCATGGAATGGCCTCATAAAAGAGTCAGAAGGTGGACTACTAATGAACTAGTCGTGGTGCTGCTTTTGTGGCATCCAAAAAAGTGGCATGAATGTAATTACTCAGCATTGAGGGGTGAATTAGTTATATAAATAACATGAAAGAATTAGGTTAAATGGCCACTGAATAATTTCCAGTGTTTTCACCAAGAAACTGTATTCTTTACTTGATCCTTGTTTTGCTCAACCTTTTTAGTATCACATAATTCTAGATAATATTTATAATCAGTATTAGAGGATACAAGGGCTCTTTCCTCACTAAATGTTACTATTCAGTGTTAAGAACCAACGCTGATATTTATTAATTATTACTGCATCATGTCAGATTTCTTACACCTGTATGTTGAAAACATACAGTACTTCAAACTGGACAATTTAAAAAAATCAGAATTCTATCGATATGAAATATCTTGAATCTGGCAAAAAAAAAAAAAAAAAAAACCATAAAGCTAAAAACCCTACTCAGAGCCTAACTGACCATTTCTGTTACTGACTTAACAAAATATTTCAAAGAAATGCAAAAGCAGCTGTGTGTACTACACCCGGTGACTCTTCTGCTTATGGAACAGATCAGCACAAATCTAACTGTGCTGAAAACTGGAAGAGAAAAAGAAGGAAGAAGAGCTTCACGAGCAGAGATCGGGAGTAATACACAATTTTACACAGTCAGCGTCAGGCAGACAAGCACCTGAAAACACATATTCTTACTAGAATCTTTTTGAACATTCACCTCCCCAGTGCTTCCGAGTCTTTTCTGACCCCCTCCAAGTGCATGCATGGAGATTATTTCAGTACATCTTTGAAGTCAGAAGATGGAGTTATCAAATTGGAGAAAGAAGTTGCAAAGTGTTTTCAGTTAAAAAGGGAGCATTAAATAACATGTTTTTTGGAAGTGGGGACATTCAATTATTTTAGCATTCTCTTTTTCTTCCCTTCTGACTCACAGCAATAAACAGAGTTACTCACCTAAATAATAAATATGATTATTTTTATTTTCCCTGTTGGCTTTTGTGATACATCAGAACACAGTGACCATATCTATTTCAGCATGTGAATTATTTTTTAAAAAGAGTTAATTACTTAATAATTCCTACAAATCATCTGACTTACTGTGAACCCCACAGTCCCATTGTTGCTTAACTCTTTTTGGCTTCCCTCCAGTGAAAATCGACTGCCCTGCTTTTCACTTGTCAGTTGTGTTTGATTAGCTTAGTGAATGTGCCACTTTTCCTTCTCCATATTTCTTGATTAATAATAAGAGAGGAAAAAATGTTGGCAACAACACCACAATTTTCCTAATATGCAGAAAGCTTTTACAAATCAACAACAGATTGGAAGAACAAAGCAAAAATGTGAAAAGAAAAAAATGGTTAAATGAATAAAAACAACTGATAAGCATGAAACAGCCTAAAATAACGGTTCCTACCTACTAAATGAAGATTAGAAATTTGACACATACATTTTGAATAAGATATTGAAAATTAATTTTCACCCACTCTTAAATTTACATTGTTCCTGAGTTTTGGAAGCACAGCTTCATGATGGTACATTGATACTGTCCGATACAGTCCTGTATAACACACGTCCCCAGTATTCCAGTCACCAGTGTGAACTTGAATCTGCCTCAATGTTTAGCTCCACTGAACTCTTCAGGTGCAAATGACTGGAAAGTTGTGCTCAGTGCAGGTTCCGTGTGGACACACAGTTTAAGAAATTATTTTCTATTTACTAGAAAGTAGTAAAAACAGTTTTCAAGTGATCTTTTAGTGTAGTAAAAGTTCTGAGAAATAAAATTGATGATATATTTTAGACAGTAATTCCTAAAATAACCTCCGGCTGTAACTATGGCAACCCCCCTGGTCAGTGCTGCTCCAGAGCACAGAGCTTGGTTTCTGGCTGCAGCTGTCTCTATCCGTAGAAAGCCCCATAACAACTATAGAAATGTTGGGAATGTACATTTATTAATCATAAAAATGCAACCAAGAATCCCTGGATAGGTCCAGAAAACAAAACATTAACATGAGGAAGGAAAATATAAATTCAAAGAAAAATAAGCACCAAAGATCTAAATTATTAATGGTTTTGGAAATTAAAAAGACATTTACAAGAATACTAAGAAACAGAAGTAAACATACTTCACTAGCAAAAACATCACGGTAATAAGAGGAAGAAAATTAAGAAAGGGATAGAACAGGAAAATTCCCCCAGACAAAAAGAAAATATTTTCCAAAGAAGTTTCCTAAAAGAAATAAAAACAAAACAAAAAAGAAATAAACATATATCTTTAAAAACTCAGGAATCAGAACAATATTTGGCTTGTTATTATCAGTAGTAGAATATAGAGTTTTGAGGGGAAAAAAATCCCAGGTAGAAATTTATATACAGACAAATAACTATCATATGTGATAGAGACTAAAGACATTTCGGACATGGAGAAACAAACTAAGCCAACCTCAGTTCCTTCAGTTAACATTTTTAATGTTAATTAAAAATCATGTAGTTGAGAATAAACCCACTTAAAAAGGAGGGACGAGAAAAATGACAGTCACAGGATCAACCAACATGTGCCACTTCCGGGAACACGCATGAGCAGGAGTAGGAGTGTCTGGCTCAGGCCCGTGCTGGAAACAGAGGCCTCTTGGTATTTAATGAAAGAACAAAGCTGCCTGAATACGCAACGTGACTGCAAAAAGAATGTGTTAAAGCTAGAGTTGGAGAAATAAAATATTATATGACTATTTTCCAACTTGACGTGTCACCAGGCCTATGGAACAGACTGACTTGGCAGTAAGCAATATTTCACTGTAAAAATATACCATTGCTTTTATTCATGGCACCAATCTCTAGTTAAATGACGAACTGCAGGTAGTATCCGCCATGGCAGATCCATGTTTAGATAGATCATACTTGGAAGTCCAAGAGACGAGGAAGAAGATTAGCAAACAATGCATCAGAGGGGTGCCGGTGTAGCTTGTTGGTAAAACATAAGCTTATCGTGCATGAGAGCTCAAGTTTCATCTCCAGCACCTTGGAAATATATGTTAAAATTCAAGCCATGTCCATAGATGTTGGGAGGGCACACTCATGAAGGTTGGAGGATTGCTCGGGAACTTCAGTACTCACTGGGGAAGGGACTAATAATTATAATGGAATTTTCATAGTTAATAAATGTAGTGTTGAGAAAGGGAAGGTATTACATGGTTTGTCTAGATCTTTATCCCAGGAAAAAGATCAATAGGTAATGTCAATAATTGGATCAATAGACAACAGTGCAAGCTCAATGCTAGAAGATATGAAAATAATTATAAAAATCAGAAATGTCAAAAATTGTTTGTTAGAATTTATGACTAAGCAAAGAAAGAAGGCAGAGTCTTTGTCATTTCATTATAAATTTGCTTAACTTTAGTTGAATACATATATTACTTTAACATTTTAAAAATGCATGTGCTAATAGCCAACAGCCCAAGGAAATCAATTCTAAAAATTATTTTAAATGTAGTTTATTTAGTAATTCATTCACCATTCTTTTATTCATTCCATAAATATTTTCACGTTTATATACTGAATATTTTAGGACCTGAAACTATAGCAAAAAACAAGATGGTCAAGATTCCTGCTTCCCTGTGGCTTATATTTTAAAGACAATAAACTCATACATGAAGATGGGAGAGAGGGACTTTGATTAAATGCCAGCAAGAAATCCGAAGAGGAAGGGGGTGACAGGGTGCCATTTTGGATCTGATGATCAGGGAAGGAGTCACTAAGGACATGGCCTTGGAAATGAGATGCACCTGAGAAGAACTAGCCAGTCAAGGAAGGTCCTGGGCCAGGCCTGTGTACTGGCGCTATGTCAGGACCCACCTGTGCTGACCATCTGACTGGCCTTGCTCCGGGACCTCAACCTGCTTCTTTGTTCTCCTTGACTGGGGCTCATGATCATCAATGACAGAGAGACATGGAGTCTTCTTAAACTGTCTTCTTAACTTCTAAACTTCTTAAACAGCCAGGAGGCTCTTGCCTCTTAGTAGACAGAGGACCCCTCCCCTGAGTCCGGCTCATCTTGCCTGCATTCCCCCATACATGGCTACAAGCAATCAAAGATGTATCTGCTTTCCAACATCCATGAGCACATACTCTAGTAAACAATTTCACCTCAAGTGTCTTGGCTTTTTTGCAGAACCTGCAGGGTGCAGTCACCTCCGAGTGAAGCCTTCACCTTTGTGCTCACAGAGGTGGCCAGTGATTCCTCAGTTGCCCTCGAGTCTCCAAAAAAGTCCCAGGACAGTATTTTTTATGAGAAATAAACCTTATCATATATGATCTTTCAGCATTGTAGTTATAAATGGTAATGTGTCACTCCATAGCAAACTCTAATATAAGTAAATTGTAGCTGGTTTTCTTTCATGAACCAGTAAAAAACCAGGAACTGGTAAAAAAAATGACCAGCTATCACAGTGATAAAAGCTTATTTTAACAACAACAACAAAAAAAACCCCACACATGTATTATGATGCAAACCCCATGATCATACAGAAAGTTGGGCAAAAGTTAGACAATAATTTTTGATGTGTTAGTGAGATTTTGAATATTTAAGTGTTATAAAAGTGTGTGATAGAAATAGTCTTCCAGTGATTTCAATTCCAGAATATTTTTCTCTTGAACAAATCTGTGCCAACTTGCCAAGAAACTGCGTGGTTTGGCAAATTTTCTGTATTAAAAGCAGATGTCAATATTTTATCCTTATGATTTCAAAAAATGATCAAAAGTGAACTCTATCTGAATGTAGAGTGAATATAAAACATTGCTTTGTTCTTTTTGTGTTTTGCATATTAGATAATTTTAGATCTTGATGATTTACTTATTTAAGTTTTAAATTCAGATGTACATACTGTGTCCATCTGCATATGATCTTACCATATCATCATTGAGGTCTCTCTGTTTTCTGTACATATGAATGTACATGTATGTATGCGTTCATGGGAGTGTGTTTGAACACTTGTATGTTTTTTATTCCCATTCCCCAGGCTCACTCTTTTTCTTTCCATGGTTAGTATTCCTTTGTAATATACTCAATGTATATTATGTCCATATATCATCGTAAACATTACACAGACCATTTATATGACTTTAGCTTTAATTAATGTAAATGTAATTGTGCTGTGGCTTTTATTGTCAACACAGGAATACATTTGAACATCTATATATGTTATATAATTAGTCTATTCCTTCTAATCCTTACATTTCACGGTGTATATCCATTAGAATTTACTGATCTCCTTTCACAGAATGATAGATAAAGAGGTTGCTTTTGAGTCCTCCACAAATAATCTTCATCAACATCCCTTTGGACTGGTGTGAGAAGTTTTCAAAGATACATACTCAGGAGACAAGAGTCGGGTCATTGAATGTACACATTTTAATATAAGTTTAGATATCATTTTTCCTCATCCTATGATATGAATTAATATCTCATTGTTTTGCATTTGGTGAATTATTAATAATTGTAAACATCCAATCTTGTACTTCTTAGCCTTTCATTTTGGATTAATTTGAGGAGACCCAATATATCCCCGGAAATCATACATATTCTTTCAGTATGTAGATGCAGGTCTCCTTTTACTTCTGGAAATGTATCTTCACTTAGAACTTTGAATATTGCTTCTATTCCTTTATTTATTTATTTTTTCTTCTCGGGTGCAATTATATAGATGTTACTCCTTCTTTGCCTAGGTTCATCTGAACTACATTTGATTCTATGTTCATTCCACTATTGTATTCTTGTTTATTTTCCTACTTGTATTCCATGTCCCATATTTATTTATATTTGAATATTTTCCTACTTAGAATGTAGGTGGTAAATTAATTTTTATTACTAAGGATTTTTGCCCTACTCTTTCCAGGGCTCAATCTTACCCTCTTTACATGTTTTCTAAATTATAGTTTTTCTAAATTTCTCATTCAGTACTTTTGCACAACCCAGAGTGCTTGAGCATTTGTAATTCAGTCTGTGGTGCTATATTATGTTTTTATTCTATTCTCTCATATGTATGACATTGAAAGGGAGAGTTTCATTGAACCTTAAAATACGTATGAAACTAGGAGGCAAATTTTGCACAGTTACATTAAAAACTATGAGTATGCAAAATAGCTAATGGATTTAAATACACATTCTTCAGAAGGAAAATATGTATCTTTTTAATCATGAGGAAACTAACATGAGGAGTATTTGCTTCTCTACTTCTAGGATAATGGAACATAGTAACAATGATATCATGTTGTTGACAACAAGGATGGTGATAATTTTATAAGGATGTGGTAGTGATGGTAACGATTTGACTACACGTATGCCATATTTTTAGAATAAAAACTACTTCTCATAGGTGTTATTCCTTCATCATGTGACATACTATCTTCACTATACATACAAAAAATAACTGTAGTTCAGAAATATTAAGTAATTCACCAAAAATAAAAATGATTCAAACATTTCTCTAAGTGAAATATTAGCTCCTAACTTTGCAAACAAGGATAGAATTTACCTACTGTCCATATGAAGTATCTAAAATAGCCAGTGTACCATCAGTTCCCATTTCTTTATTGCTTTTCAAGTTCCAGTGTCTTTATAAACTCATTTGGATTGTTCAGTAGAAGAAAGAATTGACTTTATCACTATGCTAGTCGTGTAGAAGAAGAAACTGAAAAAGAGAAGAGAACTAAGTCACTTGCTTAATGCCACTGCATTTAATGGTATACAAATATAACTTGATGTTCTGTGAATTAGTAGCAGCAGTAGTAATAATAAACAAGCTTCACATGCTTTTTCACTGTAAGAATTAAGTCATTTTGATATATAACTCAGTGGTTCAATTCCCATCGAGTTCTGCTTACGATTCTTGCACAAATTTACTACCCTGCAATAATTTAGTGCGTGCAGCTGAAGAGATTGTTTAATAGTAATTTCCTTCCTAATCACCTTCTAATGACGAATTACTTTATCAGAATGGATTAGAATAATTCAACCTCCACCTTAAGCAATGAATAAATTACTATGTGCATTCCACTTTTGAGTTTGTAATATTACTTTTTGTTCCAAATATTTATAATTCTCATTAAATTTTGTGTGTTTTGACTTACTGAGAACGTTGTACTATAAAATGTTCCCACATGGTTTTATTGTTTATTGTTCAACAAAGAGACCTTTTGCAGAATTGATTTCTTTTTCCATGTAATTGCCTTTCTAGTTTCTCAGCATTCTAAGTACTCTTGCACCAACGGGATTATAGAATCAACACTAGTAGGCTGTTAAAACCATAAATCGTAGTGACACGTTTTGATTAAGAAGAGCAACAGAAATTACAGTGCACACTGTAGCACACTGGCCAGATTCCCTAACTTTATGACTGAGGCATTTATTTCTTCTGCTGCAAGTTTCATGCTGACAGTCGCAGATCAGCCCTTCTCTGGGGCCCTGAGCTCTGCCTGAGTCTCTGCTGACTCCCGGGGCATCCCACATCTAATCACTTGTCACTCTGAGGGCATGAAAGCCCAGCTGATGTCTCAGTTTGAGATATTTCTAAAGAGCCATCCCAGCTTCAGATCTATCCTTGAGTTTCTGAGGAACTGGTTCCGACTACATCACAATCTGATTCCTTTCTTCTCTTCCCGAGACCATGGCGTACTGCAGGAGTGAGGCATGGACATTGCTTTCTTAGGTGGAGCGATGGTATTGGAGCTCAGGCTCCTCGGGCTCTTCCCCACAGACCGGTAGCTCTGTGCTCATCTCTCCCCTGCGCCCCTGTGTCTCACAGACTGTAGGGCAGCAGGCTTTGCCAGACAACTCCATGACATTGCCACTCCAGCCCTAGGTTTGTGCTCTGTGGACTTCTCTACTGGTGAAGCCACTCCGTATTTGAGGAGGGAAAATATTTAATGCTGCTGACAGTGTTTTACTAAATAATAGAATCAATAGCAGATTCTCTGGCTGTGGTAGAGTTTATGAAGATACTGGAGAGGAGTATGATTTCTGCCTGGTGTCCCTTGAGGATATGATGTAACCTTTCCTTCTCACAGCCTATGCCTGGCATGTCATAGACATGGAATTTGGCCAGCCCACAGGACTGAGAGGACTCACCTACATGACCTCTACCTTGTTAGATTATTTTGAAAATAAAATAATAAATATATGAAAAAACTCTAAAGTTTGGACTTGACACTAATAAATTATTATGATTACTGTTAGTATTGAATATGTATCCTTTTAATTTCAGATATGTCAGTTAATTCAGCTACTTTTATAAATTTAAACAGTTGCTACAAGTGGGGCAGTGCTATAGGCTCTAGCAATGAACAAAGATGAACATCATTATTCTTAGAAAGTTTTCACTGTGTAAGAGAGATAAGAAACAATTTGTTATATAAAATTAAATAAAATACTTAAGTCTAATGGAGATAAGTTCAAATGGAAGGAGTACAGCTTGGAAAGGAAATGTGGGGTGTTTAGACAGTGGCTGGTCGGGATCAAAGTTGGACTTTGGAGTGAAGGTGTCTGGGAAGGACTCAGTCATGTGACACTTTTTGACACAATGGGAACGTGGGCCTTGGGACATGAGCCAGGAGAATGTGCTCCCCCTGGTGGGAACAAATTTGTTCTGTCGTCTTCTCCTTGCCTGGCTTCAGATGAGAAAGCTTAAATATATTTTCTCTATCCCAATATTGTAACAAGAAGTACCTTTTTTATTTCTTTTATGGCTTTTGTGTCTTTTAAAAGCTTCTTTCAGAATGTTCTCTTCTACAGGTTGAAGATACTTTAGCTACATGTATGTACATTTTTTTCATTGTATGTGTGCATGTGCGTGTGAACATGTATGTGTGTGTATGTATTTATGCTTAGAGTTCTCTGATTTTTATGGGTCTATGGTTTGGTATTTGCATTAATTTTGGAAAATTCTGAGCCATTATATTTTATTGTGCTTTATATCTTTTGTTGATTCTCTCCTGATATTCAAATTATGTTTGTCTTATTTCTTCTGAAATTATCTCTAAGTTCTTGGGTATTTTTTGTTTATTTGGTTTTTTTTTTTTTTCATTTTTCTTGTTACATTTCAATTTGGGAAGTTTATATTCACCTACCTTCAGGTGAATGATTTCTTTCCTTATCATGACAGGGTTATTGATGAGCTCTTTGAAGACATGCACTATTTTCCTTCTAATGTTTCTGGTTCGTATTATTTCCTTTGGGTTATTTTTAAAGTTTCTCTGTTATTGCATGTGTGCATTTTCCAGTGAACCTGTACATGTTATTCACTCTGATAGACATTGGAGTCAGAGCAGAAATCATAAAGGTTGGACTCAGAGATCCAAGGCATAGACTAGTCCATCATGGTGTTTGCAGAAAAACAGTCTACTCAATTTTTACTCAGTCTGAGTGAGCAGATGACTTCAGTGGACTAAAGTCTACTTGAGTCAGCAAAGTGGAAAGTCATAGCACCTGAATCCATTCCTGCATATGAAGCATTTTACTGACTCAAACCCCCTGAGTCAAGGAAAAGCCGTTTCTCCTGAGGAAGGATCCTACTTCATTGCTGAAATTTGTAATGTCTGTTTTTTCCCCAGTATACTGGGATCATCATGCATTGCTAAAATAATACCTGGGGGATTTCTAGGTGCTGACTCTGAACTGACACTAATTCCAGATCAGATAACATCCATACCCCAGCCAGAATATAGGCCCATGAAGATCAGATGCTCCTTGAAGCCTGAATTCAGGTTCATCTTACAATGAGTCCAGTGTTTCTTTGAACCAATTCGGTGGTTGATTTTCCCATCCTAGAATATTCATTCTAGGATGTTCTAGTAGATATACAAAAAGGCAAAATTTCCATACTGATTTTTTAAACCCATATTTGATTTTGAAATGAAACATATTCTGGTAAGAAAAGTCAAACAGAAGCCACTCACTTTTCTTCTTATAAAATTACTGATTTGAAAGCAATGCCACATACCTGGAGTGATTGTAGCAATTAATATTGTCACTAAGGAATTGAAAGACACTGGGGTGATGGTTGCCAGTAATTCCTGTTTAACTTGCCTATGTGTCATACCCAGAAAACAGACGGATCTTGGAGAATGACACTATGTTAGTGTGAACTTAATCAAGTGTGACTCCAATTGCCACTGCTACTCCAAATGCACTTGCATTTATTTATTTATTTATTTATTTATTTATTTATTTATTTATTTATTTTTAGGTTTTTTGAGACAGGCTCTCGCTTTTTGTGGTTCAGGCTGGCCCTGAGCTCAGCCTCAAACTCACATCACAGCAATCCTCCTGCCTCTGCCTCCCGAGTGCTGGGATGACAGGCGTGAGCCACCACGCCCAGCACTGTGGTATGTGGTACTGGTTGCTGCTGCGTGTGGGTCTCCACACCCAGTATTGTTATGTGGTTACTGGGGAATCGAACCCAGGCCCTCGCGCTTGCAAGACAGGTGCTGGAACCACTGAGCTAACTCCCCGGCCCTGCACTTGCATTTATTAAAAAAGTTGACATATCTCCTGTACCTGCTAAGCAGCAACTGATTTGACAAAAATATATTTTCTTCATTTTTGTTAGTAAAGTTTTCCAGAGTAGTTTGCTTTTGGCTGTCAAGGCCAGCAACAGACCTCAGGTTCTACCTCACTCACATGTTTCTTCTCTGGTTCTGTTCTTGGTAACGTGATCATTTTTTATTTCACAAGACATCAGACTGTTCACTATAGATGACCTTATGTGGATTAAACCTTGTGAATAAGAAGTAGCAACTACCCTAAACTTCTTGGTGAGATATTATATGTCAAAGGCAGGAAAATAAACACAGGAACAATGAAAAGCAGGAAATATCCACCTAGTGAATTTTCTAGATGTCCATTGTCATAGAGGGCATCAAGCTATCCCTTCTGAGGTAAAGGATAAGATGTTTCATCAAGCCCTTCCTAGCACCAAGGCAAAGCAAAGCAAAACAGAAGCACAGTGCTTGATGAAAGTGCACTTGCTTCTCCCTGGGTGTCTTGCTTGGGCCCATTACCAAGTGACTCCAAAAGCTAGGGCTCCTGAGGGTCCCAGAGCAGAGGTCATTCCCTTTTGTGCCACTGGATGCAGCCAACCTGGAAGCGGAAATACCAGTGGCAGCATGTCCCTCAGAGACTCTGGCAGGACCTGAAAGGTGAATCACAGTGCCAACCCTGTGGGTTTTGTAGAAATCACTGCCAGTCTACAAGGATAATAACTCTTCTTTTTAGGAGAAGCTTTTAACTCTGTTGTGTGCATTAACAGAGGCTAAATGCTTTGCGATGGGTTTGACATTCCCATTCACTAGGATGGAAAACTTCCTTTCTAATTTCTCTGACCTACAGTCTGTCGCTTCCCATCTATGTTCCACTAAAACCATATTTCCCGCAGTTCTGAGGATGATGTTCAATTTCTACAACAAATGTGCTTTTATCCTCTGGGGAGTGGGAAAGTCACAGCCGACTGACTTCCTGGAGTCCAGATGGAGGCGGGACTGGCTCAGCCTTTTACAAAGAACTTTCATCCACTTCTCCTTTTTCTCCTGGCTCCTTTCATCATCTGTTTTTTGTTTTTTTTTTTTCCAGTTCTCTACTCACAGTGTTTTAATGACTATTCTCTGTCTTCTGAAAACTCTTTGAAATCTTCTTGTGCTCTTATATGTTCCTGTATTTGTCTTGGAGAGTTTTATTATTATTATTATTATTATTATTATTATTATTATTACTCTTTTCATGCTGTTTTTATAGGTTTAAGCAAGTCGAAAGAAAATAAGTTTATGTGGCCAGTCTACTTTATCTAGCCATGTCTCTGCACTGATTTTTAAAAATGAGACTCTAATACTATTTCTAAAATTTCAAAACACTAATGATGACATAATAAAAACAGATAAATTTGAAAGCTATTAGATTTTTATAGCTCATGTAGATACCAATAATATCAGTTAAACAGCAAAAGACCAAGAAAGGAATTTTCAACTTTATCAATGATTTGTAAGAGCAATAGAACTATGAAACAATCCTGGTCTTTTTCTTTCTGCTTCATGACTTTGGGACAAATTTTCCTCTCTGAGGCAGGTTTGTTTTGCTTTGTTTCCAGAATGAAGGCCCCACATTTGCTTTCACAATCAATTCCCATTCCTTTCACTTTGGAGCTGATGAATCTCTACTGCAAATGGCAAATGAGGTCAAAAAGTACCCGAGAGACACGTCTCCAGCCTACGGCAGATCCTCTGTGACACCGAGGAACCTGTGTGGCTGGTCAGGAAGGTGGCAGCAAGAGAAATGTAATCATTTGCTGAAAGTCATTTGGCTGGGAGCTTTAAGATATTGGTGATTAATCAGGCCCTTGTCAATTATAAATCTCTAGGAGTCTAAACAAATAAATAGCCATCTAGACAGAAGCCTAAAATCTGAACCCTTAGCTTAGAGCAGAAACTCTGTTCTACTAAGAATTTCTGTTTCTGGAACTGTCCATCCAGTTTTGTATTTTTATAAGTAATGGAGGCAACCAAGTGAGTCGTATATTTACATGACATGGACTAGAAGCAAAGAGAAATGTTTTACAAGAGAGAAACAAAATCCATAGCATCTCAATAAACTCAATAGAAGGAGTAATGTAAAAGTGATAACGCGTGTTCTTTAGATTTGCAAAGCTCAAGCGAGTAAAGCTGCCTGTCTGTTCCTGACTGAAGGTAAAGGTTTCCAAGGTGTTGTATATGTATGCACATAAATTACCTCTTTTGATATTAACAATCCACTCAATAATTATTTTGAGCCTTAATGATGTTACAAAGGCGGCATAAGGTGCATCTTTGAACAGAGGCATGGTTGGCCCAAGTACAGGCTGAGAAGGGCAGATCATAATACTGCCATTTTCTGGATGGAGAGACAAAGTTAAACATATTTTGTAAACCAGAGTTCTCAGAGCAAGTATATTGACACTAACAGGATTCAGTCTGTCCGATATTATGCAAGTTAAACTTAACAAAGCAAAATAGAACGCTCCACAGGCAAATAAAAGAGATGACATAGAGCGCATGTGCAATGGAATAAAGAAATGGAGGGTCCACAGTATTTGCCAGTGCCTCAGTGGGGCCGCTGGGACCTGCTGAGAGGACGGCGAAATAGTGGCTAAAATTGAGAGAGTTAAAGTTTGGCCACTTTGGTCTCCAACCTCGGTGCCCATTAACTAACTTGTGTGATTTTGGGTGGATGCTTTGCATCTATGACATTAGTTTCCATGTCGTAAAATCTGGGAGAGAATAAGTGAGGTCCTGTAGAAGGATGTGAGTGTGAGTTCATCACATTGTAAGTGTGGGATACATGGTATTATTTGTATTGTGCCACAGTGACACAGCGGTATGTACTCGTTTAGCTCTGAGTCCACACTAGAAATGGCCTTGAGATAAATTTGAGATGCCTAAGGGAGCATCTATGATGTTGGAGGAGTTAAAATTTGAGTGTCAATTAATTAAGTAAAGATGACAGCAGATATCGCAGGCACCACACTCTAGAATGTCACCTGAGAAATGCGTGGAAGAAGCAGAGGTTGATACAACCTTGAAGTCCTCTGTGAATAAAATTATCAAGACCTCGAAACAACTTCAGGAGAAGCCATGTGCAAGATGAGTCCTTGTGGTCCTACGAGCAATAATTAGGTCAAAGGCAGTCAGAGTGCAGGGAGCAAGAGGCCAGGGCACTGATGGTGTATCAGCTCCACTGTCTAAGGATGAAAGGTGATGGCGTGGAAGTCCATCCCCAGCAACTGCGTGGAAGCACAAACGAGTCCAAGCTGGGCAGGTCCAGATCACAGGGCTCCTTCTACCTCTTGGACTATCAGATTCTACGGAAGAGCAGAAATGTGTATATGTGAACAAGGCTGGCATTTCCATGTAGGAGATGCCCATGACCAGTATTTCCTGCTAACACGGTGTGGTGTGTGTGCTCAGAGCTCCGTGTTTTGTTCACTGTGAAGAAGCAGATGTTGAAAAGAAATCAGGAGTGCAAGAGTTGTATCAGGGAATAAAGCCTGTGAAACCAAGGAGAAAGTAGGACTGAGAAGATAAAACTGTTAGCCAGACATGTAAAGCTGAAGATTTGGGAAATAAAATAGAGGAAGGAAAAATGCACAGAGAAAGCTCCAGACTTCCACAGTCTGACAAGGTGTCAGCCCAACTGAAAAAACAAAATAATTATTGACAAAACATGAAAATGCTCCGAGGTAGGGCACAGATCCAGCCTGCTACTCGCCCAGTTCTCTCTCGTGCTGTGCTCAGTGCATAGGCGCTGGTGGCCTGAAGCGCTGTGGAGGCTTCCTAGCAAGGGGGACCCCGAACCCCAAGTTATGTAGCTGGAGTGAGGACTGCCTGTTCCTCACTGGTGAGAGACAGCCCCTCTGAGAGCCTCCAGCTGACTCACCTCCCATGGTCCACTCCCCGTGCAGCTACTGGGAAATTCTGTCTACTTTTCTGCTTCTCACATAGGCCATAGAATAGCTGAATGTACACACTGCTCAGTAATGGTTGAATTAATGCACAAAATAAACTGATGTATTTAGAGGGCTCTGACAGAGTTGAAAAAGTTGTCCTACTTCAAAATAACCGATAAAACTGTTAAACCTAAGAACTTTCTGGTAATATGCAGAGTGGTCCCTCAGGATATACAGAGAACTGTTTTTAAAATCCCCATAGATAAAATCTAAGGACACTCAAATCCCTTACATAAAGTGGCATAGTAACCTAGGTACCCACAGACCCTCTGCACATGATGCGAGCTTCAAATTGTCTCTAGATTATGAGGTCTTGTAGAATGATCTGCGTGTGAGTTCATCACATTATAAGAGTGGGACACACAGTATTATGTAATAAACTGATGTATTTAGAGGGCTGTGTAAATTGCATTGTATTATACTGCTTAGAGAACTCATGACATAAGACCAATACAAGGAATACAACAGGAGTGTGGAAGAAGGCAGTTAAACCCCAGGATTTATTTCCTGGTTCTATCCTTGTGATCCTGTGTGTCTCTCTAACTGGGTGACCCTACTGTTTCCTGTCTCTTTGTAAGTTTAGGCCCTGGTCTCTGCCCTCTTTGGATCTATGACTGTAACAACCCCTTTGCTGTGGACCCTAGATTCCTACATTTCTGATAGACGTGCACAGCTGTGTACTGATTATAGTACTTGAAATTCTCACAATACACATCTGGACCAGCATTTCTGAGTCCGAGTGGGGCATCTCGTAACCACACTGATTTCTTCCAAAGGAATGAATTTAGTGATCGGTAAGTCAGGGCAGATACAACTGTGGTCTCTAAAAAGTTAGGTAGGTCAAATGGTTACAATGAAAACCATCCCTTACCTGTTGCAGCAAATGGAACTTGAAAGTACTTGTGTATCAGAACTTGGGATAAACAAAAACTTATTTGCTGACGAGGATCAGCTGTGAGGGAAACGCGTCCCTTTCAGAAGGACTGACTACCCATTCCAGCTTTCCCAACAGTTTTACAGATGTTAGGGAGGGGTAACAAGTGATTTAAGACTACATGCTCTACCTGCACATCAACAAGTGGGCATTAGCAGGGCTGGTCATTATTAAGGCTTAGTTAGTTGCCATGGTTACAAGTAGGTTACTTTTGAAGTTGAGGAAGTGCTAATTCTAGTGGGAAGATTGATGGGAGAGAAGAGGCAGCAGGAAAATCACCCTGTGCAGGCGTGACATGTGGGAGTTGGGGCAGAAAGCGGGCTACAAGGGAACGTTGACTTAACAATATTAGCAAAATAAAGCAGTCAGAGGAAACAAAGTTTTGCAAGGTAAAACAGTTTTACAGACTAAAGGATATAAGGAGAGGCTGTTAACTATTACTCATGTTAGACTGAAACAACTCTCCATTTCTGTGGCTTTTTTTGGGGGGGTGTCCCCAGCTAGGGTGCCAGCCAGTGCAGTTAGAATTCCTATGACAACCTACATGCTGAAGAAGCTCAGAGACTTTCAATACAATTATTTTGCTGTGACCAAAATTTTCAGAGCTCAACAATGGGTTTTTACAACAGTACTCTGAATGGAATATAGCGATGTTTTCTTTCCACAATAAAATTTTGAATTCTCTTTTAGTTAGATGAGCTCTCACTGTAGGGAGTAGAGAGTTTCGTACTCTTTTGATATGTGGTACAAAACCATATTACCTTTTATTACAGCTGGAAATGACATTAATTTTCCTAAGCAGTATTAAATTTTCAGTATGGTTCAAACTCTGAAGTAATCTGCTATCCTTTGTTAATTCAAATGGCAACTCAGTGATAGATTTGTTTTTTCTGCTTTTAGATTTATTTTCTATTATTTTAGGTCACACTCATTTCTGTGGAGGGCAACCACTTTGGATTTCACTTTTATCTATGCCTATACTAAGTTATAACCTCTATCAGGTTAAATAATAACTTTAAATAATCTTTATAAGGTTTTAAGTTAAATTGTGTCTGATGGCTGAAAAATAAAAGACATAATCTTAAGTCTCATGACCAGGAAATTTCCGATAGGGTTTTAGCAGATGTGAGTGACAGAAATTACATTAATGGCCACCTCGTGCTACCCTGTTCTGTTGTAGATGGCAGGCATCTGTGATCATACAAACATTAGTAGGATTCATTAGATGGGCTGTCTCAAAACTGAAGCTAGACCACTGGACTGCTATTTATCTTTTATGTTAGAAAACATCTTGAAAACTTTTTTTATTGATCAAGTGTCATTTGGAAGATTTCTATAAATTATTCACCAGGGAGGAAAGTACAAGTTATTTCTATTTGTTGCCCATGTTTAAAGGAAAATCTCATAAAGCATTTTAGGAAACAGAAAGAAAATAAAGATGAACAGCATTCCTCCCATACAAATATAATCTCAGCTGTGATATTTTTGAACAAAATACAATTGAATGGAAAACGGTGAAGCATCTTCTGCCTTTCTCTTAATCTAGCAGTAACATAGTATTTCCCAAACTCCTACCACAGATTAGAGTGGTCTCAGTGTCATGTTGTTGTATCACCCATCATCAAACTTTAATTGCCTCATGTGGAACAGTATATGCTGGAAGACCGCGGCCAGGCAGTGTCAGTCAACTTCAACAGAAACTGGTACCCAGCGTGGGTGGCAGCCGCCACGCACACTCAGGGCATTGCCCTTGCCTGGAGACCCCCTGTCGGGGGAGCCGGGAAGATGTTAGTTTACAACACACGAAAGGGAAGCTGTGAGGTTTGAGGACTGCCAGAAAAACAACGCTTGTTATGTTGTGGAAGAAAGTTTGATCAGATTGTGCCCTGCGGTCATGTGGAAGACTGGAATGAATGCTGGAACTGGCCAAATCCCAGGAACAATATTTAAACAGCAGATTTGCTCAGCGGCTGTCAGGCAGGAGATGTGAAGAGAGACAGATAGTCTAAAGAAGCAACGACTCAAATTTAGGAAAAAAAGTATAGAAAACAGAAATAAATAAAATTCAAAATAAGATTTTTCTTCTTCCTAATCCCTTCTGGTAAGAAGTCACCCTGTTTAGATTCTAGGATGCTATCACTGAAGCGTGACCTCAGGATAAAGATCTCATGGCTGGGGATGAAAAGCTAATTTCAGAGACTTCTGAAAAATATAAATAATGTATATTTGAGTTTTTAGATCCTCCATGATTAAGGATGCTAGTTTAGGTGAGCTCCTTAGATCCTCCATGATTAAGAATAGATTTTCCAAAAATATTGTGTTGGAATCACAGGTGATTTAGACTACACAGAAGAAATTTTCAGGATCTTAAGGGTGTGTACAAAACTATCAGCCTAATTAAAATAAGGACTTGTTTTGAAGATATCTATGGGCATTGCCTTTTTTCTGGCAACTCAAATAAGATTCATAGTAAGATTTGTAATAAAATGAAGAACATTTTTATAAGAATTAAACTGCAGGTGACCATGGAGAGAAATGCCATCCTGGAACTCTGTAAAGCTGAAGCAGGAGGATCACAAATCTGAGCCCAGCTTGGTCTACACAAGGACTCTGTAAGACCCTGTGTCAAAATTAAAAGTGAAAAGGGGGAAATTAAAAGTTAGAAAGAGATGGGAATGTAGTTCAATGTGAAAGCTCTGGGGTCAACGCTCAGTAGTGAAAAAAGATACCAGTAGAAGGACCACCATTTAGAACTAACAGTAACTTAGATACAGTTGAAACTGAAGAGGGCTCTGAAAAGCCCTTGGGAGGGGCGAGCGGATTAGCATTCAGGTTCAACCCAGCTGTAGACCCAAGAGCAAAGGGAACTATTTCACACATTCCCTCTTGAGCTCCGGAAGACTCACTTTGGGATGCTTTTTATTTTTTATTTTTTCTCAGAATGTGGTTGACACCATGAGAGAGAGAAGCCTAGCTCCCGTGCCATACTGAGATGCCAGGCAGCTGGCACTTGGCGTCTTCCCTATGGGAGAGCCCTCTTGTTCATCTGGCACAGTGGGTCAGACCTTTGGCTGGTTGGCAGCAACCACATAAACATCCCGTCTGGACACTGCCCCCAAGTCTGGTCAGCCCACAGAGGTAGCAAGGAGGACAAATTGTTGTTTGAACGTTTGAGGTTTGTTAGTGGCAGTAGACTGTAGTAACTGAATTCTATCGCATAGCAGTGAGTTCTGAGGAAAGTCTTTCAAAATATAGGACAATGAGAAAACTAAGAAAAGTTTGCTGTGCATCTATGTATCCTGTGTATAAAGGAAATATATAGTGTAGTTTATAGATTATAAAGGGCTCACTCATTCACATAGCACAGAGAAGGTAATTTAGGCTTCTGTTATGATGCATTTCTCATGCATTAGGATTGTATTTTATATTCATAAAAATTGTATTCTGATTTAAGTATAAAATGTTGAGACATATATTGCAACTGTGTATAGTAAAATATACATCTAAGCAAATTAGATTAACAATTTCCTAACACTTAACTATGTTCAATCTTTACTTCTGAATCACGTTCTTTTTATAAATTTTTTTTCTTTTCTGAATCAGTTTAATTCAAAACTACTTGTGCTTGTATCTTCTCATGAGATTTTTCTAAGTTTGCTCAAAAGCGTCTATGAGACAGAATTTTATTTTATTTATTTATTTATTTTTTTGAGACAGGGTCTGGCTTTGTAGTTCAGGCTGGCCCCAAGCTCAGCCTCAAACTCGCATCACAGCAATCCTCCTGCCTCTGCCTCCTGAGTGCTGGGATTACAGGCGTGAGCCACCACGCCCGGCACTGTGGTATGTGGTTCTGATTGGTGCTGGGGTGAGTCTCCACGCCCAGTATGGTATGTGGTTACCGGGGATCGAACCCGGCCCTTGCGTTTGCAAGACAGGCACCGGAACCACTGAGCTAAATCCCCGGCCCTGAGGCAGAATTTTAAAGAAACATTCTGTACTCATGTTCGCAGGAACTTCTTGCACGTCATTTATTTCATTTAGCATTTTGATAAAAAGATGTTTCCTTTTATCATAGATTATCAGTACGCAGTTTTCCACATCGTAAGCAGAACCCATATGCCTTTGTCATGTAAATTTGGAATATCCTTACTGACTGAAAAAACTAGAGGTCATGTTTGTCCATCAGAATGAGCAGCCATCTCATTCCGCTGTTTAGGAAAGTTATTCTTTAGTTCAAATAAATGTTCATAAAACATAACATGAACAACATTCATGGGAATCACAACACACTCTTGGCGATTTGCTTTGAATATCTGAGCTATTTCTTCTCTTTGTTCTCCTGCGCACTGGGAGAACCTCTGTCCTGTTTTAAAAATCATTTCATCTTGTGTGTATAAGACACGGTCTGCCAGGCTTTTGAGTCCCTTCTCGGGGGATGGGGCTTTCCTAGAGAAAACACCGCCTATAAATCAGTTCAGCTGCTGTTGATGCAAAGGGCTGGGAGAAGTTTACACACGCGTGAGCGATGTGGCTGCGGTGTTGGAGTATCGAATTCTCCTGACCTCTGGAAGCTCTCACGGGGTTTTCCGACGGTGACAGGAGTCTGTCTCTGGGGAGAGGGGTTGTCCTTCATTACTTTCATAACTGGCTCCCCCAAAGTTTAGTAGTTTAAGACAGTATTGTTAATCTTGATTCTGTGGGTAAGAAATGAGTCTGTACTCAGCTGCTCAGGTATTCTGATCTTGATTTGGTCCGCTCACACACCTGCCGCCGCTGTTGGGCTGGCCAGGGTTATACACATTCAAGAGCAGTTGTAGATACCTTAACAGTAAATCAACAAATGTTCTTGAGAGCTTACTTTACTATTTATTTTTATATTCACTAGCCTTTTAAAAATGATTCACCAATAAATTATATGGTCACTTGAGCTTTATGTATACTGAACTTAAATTCTTTTAGTATTGTTAGAATACTCTAGAAATATACCACTGGACCTCATCTTCCGACTAAAAGGACATCAGATTCTATGGCCATATTTTATAAGGAATTTTTATTATCTGGTTTGACATTTTTGCCATTCATATGGCATATCAGGTATAGTCTGAAATAAATTTAATACCTATTAGTTTATAGAATTGGCCTTCATGGCAATTTCTATGTGGGGCTGAGGGATAAAGGTGGTAGGAGAATGTCTGAGAGCTCATCTAAGATATGAACATGAGCTCTACATGTGTGGTCTGTACACCATACCGAGTTAGCACTTAATACACAAAACGGACTATTCCTGTGGAAAGTAGTAAGCAAAGTCTCACATTCGCGATTCTGGACAACATGCTTCTACCAAGCTTGTGATGCTGCAGCCGAGTGAGGAAAAGCAACAGGTGCGAGGGGGAGAGCATGGAAGGAAGCCCTGTGGCGGGCGCCAGGGCGCGGCCGGTGGCGTCCCACACGCGGACCCTGCCCTCTGGCTGGAGGGCTTCCTCCAGAGCACAGCATGGGATGTTTCTCGCTTTTCTGGCTCTTAGCTCTCTGATCTTCATTTCCAGGTTGCTTTTTTTTTTTTCTTTTTTTTCTTCCTTGATGGGAAATTTTATTTCAGTTTTCTGCCCTCCAAAGACATAGCTTTGATTCATGTTTGTTTTCCTCATTCTCGGGGCATCTCGAGGGGTTTGACTGTCATCTCAGGGACCCATAACAGGAGGCAACAGCTGCACCGATGGCTCCGAGCTGAGCTCCTCCTGCGGCTGAGCCCTTTCGCAGACTGGGAGGCAAATGTTCCCACTGCTGTATGGAGAAGCAGCTGCAACTTCCTGTCTTTGGATTTATTGTCAGAGGAAGGCAGCTTTCTGGGGAGCCAGATACTCTCGGAGGAGAAATGATCTGTGTCCTCTGAAGAATAGAAGGGGTTGCGGGAGGGAAGCTGGCAGGGGCTGCTGGATCCCTGGCCTCTGGGGTCTCTGACAGGCGCCAATTTTCTCCTGTCTGTTTCCTTCCAGTTAAAGGTCTTTGGGATAACAAGGCCGGTGGAAAATTGGCAAATGCCAATTTAGATACTCAGTTTCAGAAAAAGAAAACAATAATAGATTTCTTTCCTGTGCAGGGGATCAGGTCTGATGAATGTTAATGGAGATTGGTTTTGACAGAAGTAACTAGCCACACCAATTATCAAACTGCCCTACATTAATCTTTTGTCAGCTTCTAGAAACTCAGAAATACAGAAGAATGATCATTATTATTTCCAATAACGTACATCTGAAGATTTTTTATTACTCTGCCATGGTGCAACATGTATAACTTATGCAATTTTTGTAATGGACACACACACACCCATATAAACATATGTAAGTATATATATGTATATATTTATACTGTCCATATTGTAGATTTTAGTGATGAATTCATTATACAGCACGTTTAAGAAGTTTAGCTATTATAACAAGGTGGATTGACACTGTAGAGGGCCGTTTTGAGATTTCAGTTTAAAAAATGTCCTTATGTATAGTTACAAACCAAGACATCGCCACTTAATTCTGTTCCTGTACATATTTGCTATTTGTTGCTGATAATTATAGAAACAGAGCAAGAAAAATCACTTGGAAAGAAACAGTTAATTTACTTTAAGTGTTTTGCCAGATTTTGAACCTTTGAATGAATCAGCAGAGGAAAGGTTAAAAATTGCTATGGTTTTAATTGTTTCCCTATATTTTTCTTTAACTAGATTTAGTCTGTTTACTGGAACTGATTGATTCAAATTGATGAGGTTTATTGATCTTTGTCATGCCCAATTTAATTCAATCAAATTGTCATGTTCCAAGTGTGGCAAATGAATTTTATTTTCTGACTCAATTAAGAGATGTCTATAGGATTTGTTCCTGGAAGGACTGGGGAATAGCCATTTTATTTGCTACTGGGTAAAGCCAGCAATGTACAGAGTCCTCCTGCTACAACCCTCAGTGACACAAACCTTTGTGCCCAGCAGTCTCAGAACTCAAACTACCCATCGGTGATAGTGACTCAGAGACAAGGCCAGGCAGAAATACAGGCATGCAAGGACATACTGTGCGGTGGGACTCGGGCATCTGGGTAGTGACCCATGTTATTAGAGCCACAAGTGTAGCCTCCTAGCCATAAAATCAGCCCTAATGAATTCAGTTCTTCCAAAGGCATAACCTAGAGGACAAATCTTTTCCATTTCCCCTTGCTCTGTATAAATCTCACAAAGTCTACTTTGCTTTGCTTTTATACTGCTGCTGGGAAGCATCGTAATGATAACATGAATCTCAGCATCCCATGTTTGTGGATTTATCTGAAGGTTACAGAGTGGCCTGTCCTTGGCTGGTGTCAAATGCCTTAGCAAATGTCTCTTTAGATACTTCAGGATGCCTTTGTGGCTGAGTTAAGAAGTATCATTATCAAACTTGTTCTAATTCACGTGCAATTTTTGCATTTATAACTTTTATTCTTACATGTTTCAGTGCCTACCGTTTGAATGACTTGTGGTATGTGGACATAACAGATCTTCATAATTTTTTCTTACCTCCTTTCCTTCCTCTCCCCTCTTTCTCTTGATCCCCTTCTCACTTGAGAAAGATGTTTTTCTACTTCCTATTATCCATTTTTTATCTCGCTCTTTATTTATGTTTTGGGTTTCTAATATGAGAGAAACCATACGGTATTTAGCCGTGTGTGTCTGATTTACTTTGCTCAACATTTTGCTCTCCAGGAACATCCATTTTTCCTATAAATCACCCCAGTGTACCCTTCTCTACAGCAGAGAGTACTCTAATGTCTGTAAATGCCCAAATTTCTTTATCTGTTCATCCATTAGTAGACATATAGGCTGCTTCCAATATCTTGCTTATATAAATTGTATTGCTGTGAACATGGGTAGGAATTTAACAGTGTTCTATGATTTTTTAAATTCTTTTTGGAAGATACCTAGAAGAAGAATAGGTGAGCTGAGTAGAATTTCTAGATTTAGGTTTTTGAAGAATCTTCATACCTTTTTTCATAGTGATGAAACTAGTTTACATTTCCACCAACAATATAGAGGAGTTACTTTTTCTCCATGGCTATTTATAGTGAAATTCATCTCTAAATATTTTAGTTAAAGAAAATTTTACTGAGTTTTGCATAAAGACATGCACACTCACAAAGTAGGTCACTGAATGAAGAAATATCCTGGGCATGAGTACTTCTTCATTAATTGCATTGATATCCACTAGAATACCTTTCTTTTTTATTTAGTTTTCAAAATGAAGGTACTCAGCAACAATTTTATATTCATAAGATTGTTATAGATACTGAATGCATGTGTAGATCGATCACCTCCTGCCCCCTTGGTACTGGGGACTGAACTCAGGACCTTGAGTTTGTGAGGCAGGCACGGTGCCACTGAGCTAAACCTTTAGCCCTGTGTAGACTATATTGATTCTAGTATCTCTTAAACTGTTTCTTGACTACTAGTGACAAAAAAAATCTACTTGCTTATTTTTTGTTCACCAGTCTGGGGCTAATATTGCATGGTTGTAGTGTACCAGGATTTAATAGAAGATACTACTGATTTATAAATTCTTAAACGTAAAAACATACACATGTCCTATTCTTACTGCAGGGCTAATACAGTTGAAAATTAATGTCATTCTTGAAGAACAGAAGGACATAGCCAAAGTTATCTGTTCCCTTTCAAGCCAAACTACCTTATCAGAAGGCAAATAGTAGCCATATATATTCTGAAAGAATAATTTTGTATTCATGTTTAAGTGAGAGTGCAAATCAAACCTTGACAAGCTGTTTTCAAAGCACTCTTGCCCTATTGCCAGTTTATTGAGTCAATAACCCACATAAAGATGCTCTGGGTATTTCCAGTGAGAATTTCCAGTTGGAAACAGCTGACCGATACTATTACATCCAATGAAGCAAACTGGGTTATCTGTATTTGAAGACATCTTTGTGTGTACTGCAGCAGCAATACTTCTGTTAGCCACAATCTTGTGATTATCTAAATTCCCCAGCCTAGAAGGATGAAAAGCCTGGAGAAATTCACCATGTTCTGTTCATGCTGTTGTTGTCCTGCACACTGGCTCCCACTCCCTTTCTGTGCTGCCATGCACAGAGCATACTTCTGAGACTATTTCACTCTAAGGAAATGCAACAGAAGATTTATTTGGAAATTAATATCCCATTCTGATGCTTCCACCATTTGTTTATTGAACTTCTGCTATTCCAGGGATCCAGAAATGATTCAATACATGCAAATCAGTACATATAATCCACCATGTCCAAAACGCCAAGACAAAACACATGCTCATCTCAGTAGATACAGAAAAAGTCCTTCAGCCACTCATGATAAAAACCCTACAGAAAACTGGAACATATTGTCTTTATTTCAATCTGATAAAATCCACCTATAATAAATCAATAGCCAATATCATATGAAATGGTCAAAAACTGAAAACATTCACTCTAAAATCAGGAGCAACACAAGGACATCCACTATCACCGCTCGTGTTCAGTATAGTTCTAGAAACTAGCCAGAGCAATTAGACAAGAAAAAAAATGAAGGGACTAAATATAGAAAATGAAGTTAAAATATTATTTTTGCAGATGACATTGATACTCTACATAGAAGACCACAAATACTCCCCCAAAGATTTTGAGATTTAATAACTACATTCAATTGCCAATTAAGTAGAAAGTCAACAGTCAAAAAGTAACATTCCTGTACAAAAATAACACACTGACAGAGACAGAAATTAGGGAGTCATGCCTTTTCCATAGCTTTGGGAATAAGAAATAGTTTTAGTAATAAATCTAACAAAGGATGCAAAAGATATTTGAACCAAAGTCTAGAATCAAAATCTGGAAAAGGAAATCAAAGAGGATGAAAGAAAATAGAAAACTATCCCTTGCTCACTGGGATGAAAAACCAACATAGTAATAATGCCCAGGTTCCTAAAATTATTATATATATTTAATGCAATCACAATCAAAATCTCAATAGTATACCTCAGAGAACCAGAGAAAACATTCCTAAAATTCTTTTGGAATCAGAAGAGATCTAGAAGAGCAAAGACAATTCTGAGCAGCAACAAAAGCAAGGCATCACAATTCCTAACTTGAAATTATATTATAGAGCTACTGTGGTAAGAACAGCATGGCACTGGCAACAAAACAAAACAAAAACCCAGAGGATCTTTGGAACAGATTAAAATGTGCAGAAAGTACTCCAAACACACTCAACCACTTTACTTTTGACAAAAGGACCAAACACCTTCACTGGAAGAAAGAGCATTTAATAAGTGGTTCTGGGAAAACAGGCTTTCCACATGCCAAATACTAGAACCAGGTCCAGGTCTCTCAGCCTGCACTAAGCCAAAATAAAAATAGATCAAATTTCTCTAGGTAAATGTTCATAGTGATTGATCACTATGTTTTAAAAATATTTATGAGCTATAATTTCCCAATCCGTAATAAAACACTCATATATACCTTTTGTAAAATAGAAATCAGTAACCTCTCACAAGGTGAGTACTTTGAAACCTCAAGCAGTTTAGTTCACAGCTCAACCAAGCAAAAAAGAGTTGAAAATGTATTTTCACTTCATATTAGTTATTTTGAATCCCAGGGAAGCAAAAATTATTTTCCTTTTCATAACAAGTTCATAGAGTTCTCAAGATCTTACTCAAACTCAACCCAGAAGCAGTATTCATGAAAATAAAGATGTAAGAAGATGGGGCATCACACCTAGTTACACCTGGGCTGGCAGAGATAGACTTCTCTTTTATGCCGACTTGATGTTTTTCATATTTATGTAAAAAAAAAGCCCCACACAAAAGCCAAGTCCCATCCCTCACTGAAAACCCCTAGAATCTGTTAGGTTTTATTTCCAGATGCTATTTGTTTAATTTATTGGACAGCCTCAGGTGTTAGGTGTTAGATGAAAGATGAGACTGATAACCAAAACATAAAACACAACTGAAGCATGCTGGGTGTGTCGTGCTTCCTTACTCTTCCTGATAACCTTGAGCTACTGCTTTGAATTTCTCTTTCTAAGGGAGGCATTACAAAAATGAAACACGCCATCGACACCATTATCCTCTGAAAGACACATGATTTAGGATGGGAAAGAGACGGAAGTCTCCATACAAAAAACAGAAGTTTTCAGAAACAGAGAATAAGGAGAAAGTGACGAACTACAGTCAGAACAGGAGGAGCAGCAGGTGCCGCGTTCAGGAGGAAGCAGCATCGCTAAGCACCTGCCATGTGTCAGCTGCTGCCCGTGAATCACTCTACCATCCAACTCCCCTCGGTGATACATGATTTTCCCAAGTGTTTATACCTCTGGGAAAACAGAGAAGTCCATTTATGTGCCATTTTGGAGTACTGCGTTATTAAGTAAAACATTCAGTTGGAATCATACACCTCTCAGTCTGTAATGGCTCAACAATAATATGAGATGCCTTTTTTTTTTTTTAAACAAAATGTCATTATATTGAGCCATCACTGTTTTGCTTTGTTTCCTTTTGCTTTTTTTTTTTTTTGAGACAGGGTCTCGCGTTTTGTGGTTTAGGCTGGCCCTGAGCTCAGCCTCAAACTCACATCACAATCCTCCTGCCTCTGCCTCCTGAGTGCTGGGATGACAGGCGTGAGCCACCACGCCCGGCACTGTGGTGTGTGGTACTGGTTGCTGCTGGGTGTGGGTCTCCACACCCAGTATTGTTATGTGGTCACCGGGGAATCGAACCCAGGCCCTTGCGCTTGCAAGACAGGCGCCGGAACCACTGAGCTAACTCTCCAGCCCTGTTTCCTCTTGCTTTTTAAGAGACAATATTTACTTATTCTGTGGCTTTTAAACAATTTTTATAACAAAAATTCAAAGGGGTTTCACTTTCAAAATTAGGAAATGAAAATCTGCTAGGTCTGAGGGAAAACAGATGGAGAAATTCAACATCTATGATGCAGAAAGGTAAATGTCAGAAGAGGATAATTAAGAAATGACTGGGGTGGGAAATGGTTTAGACAGACATTGTTTTGCACCTGTGTAAGTAATTCAGCTTTGGAGATCTGTATGTGGTGGAGTGTTTGGACCTCTGCCTGCCTGAAAACATGGCTTATGTTGCCTTGATTACCCTTTAGCCTGTAACTCCAACAGAAATAACCACCAAATCCAACCCCCATAGAACTAACCAGTGAGATGGGCAAGAACATTTAAAATGAATGAAAAAAATGTTAAAGAGTTACAGATTTAACCTAGAGGAAGTAGTAGTGATGAAAGAATTCAGATTCATAGCAAAAGATATACAGGAAGAAAGTAGAAACTCCAGTTCACAAATGTCAGAACACAATAACTGGAAACAGACCCATTACCTAAGACTGATGA
>PVIR01008766.1:0-55623 GCA_004026965.1 Petromus typicus
CAATATATAACATACAATGCTAGGACTCATTTACATCTTCATTTTCTCAAACCAGAGAAAAGATGCGATATGTATCTATCTGTGACCTATTTATTTCACTTATGAGGATATCCTCAAGGTATGTCCATTTAAGTAGAAATGATTCAAACTTGTCATTTTTTATGGCAGAGTAGTACTCCATTCTGTAGAAGAACCACAAAAATATGGAACGCTTCACGAATTTGCGTGTCATCCTTGCGCAGGGGCCATGCTAATCTTCTCTGTATCGTTCCAATTTTAGTATATGTGCTGCCGAAGTGAGCACTTAAACAGGCATTTTTTAATCCACTTCAGTAACTGAAATCTTTTATGAGAGTTATGCTTTAGGACAGTGGTAGTATGCACTGCATGTTATTGTAATATCAAAAGATATTAACACATGCCATTAAATATTAATTAATAAAATTAATATGATATTAAATATTAATGGATGATATTAAAAGGTATTAATGTATGAGTTTTTTTCTAAAGTAAAATTCTCAATATTCAAGTTTAATTGTAGTGTTGGCACTTTGTGATAAATAAGCTTATTTACTTTTACTTGCTAAGACAAAATACCTAACACCAAAAGTTGAAGGAAGAAAGGTTTATTTTGGCTCACACTGTAGAGGTTTCACCCATAACTGACTAGCTCTATGGCGAAGCAGTATAGAAGAGAAGAAACAGTTCATGATGTAGAAGGCAGGAAGCACAGGAGCAGCAAGCAGCATGCAACAAGCGGCCCCAGCAGCCCTCTTTCTGTTTCTGATATTCTATCCAGGCCACCTGCCCTGAGGGTGGATATCACCCACACCCTAGGGGCCTCCCCATTATCCTCCCAGGACTGTGCAAGAACAATCAGTGGAATAACTTAGTCACCATGCACCCTTGACCCCAGCATCACACACTCAATCCCAGATCTCAGACTCCAGAGCCAGCCACCTCTGAAAAGTCCCACTTGTGCATAGGGCTTTGAGGGGACATCTAAACACGAATCTTGACAGTAGGTTCTGGGCTATAGTTGGAGACTTGGTCTCATTTGCCATCATTGCTTTATGGAGTTAGATGGGGTTTTAAATCCTGATTCCATCACTTTTTACCTGATGCTTTGGCTAAGTTGTTTGAGCTCTTCGAGCTTCATTTTCTGATTAGTACAACAAATACATGAGAACATTTGCCTCATAGAGTTGTGTGAGTTGAATGACGTCACAGATACAGTGCACTGCCCTTCTCAGTGCTGTGAGGTTTTGGAGTGGTGGATGGTGTAGGAAGATACCTACGAGGGCTAGAGTAATCAGAGAGGGATTTGTGAAAGAGGCAGCCCCTTGGTGAGACTTTGAAAGATATTTATGATGTCTCTAGGTAACGGAGAGGAATTTTATGACATTTTTGTAGGTGTAGGTGGGCAGACTGGGTAGATACAAGTAGAGAGCTTGAGAAATGTGTGAATAAGTGGTTGAATGAGGAGGACTGATTGGAGGTGAGGCTAAAAGGAAAGTGGGAGCCTATTGGTAGCAGTTTTGAGTGGACTGCATGCAGTGAGAGCGTTGTTCTGCAGTTAAATTGGAATTACTAAAGGACCTGAACAGAGACATATTGAGCAGGATCTGTGTGTGGTTTGGTGGAGTGTATCCAGAGATAGGGCAGTTAGGAAGCTGCAGCCATTGCCTAGTGAGAGTTGAGTTCTGATGGCCTTGGCAAGGGGGTGCAGGCTGAGTATGGGGAAATCCTCTTCTCCTCAGTACTGCCGCTCCAAGTCTTCCTTCTTCTCTCACTGGGGGTGGGGGATGGGGGCTACTTACCAGATCAGTCGGGCTGCAGTATATTTACGGGGCCATCCTTGTGGATGGTTGTTGTTTTTCTTTAAGGCAAGAATCCAAATTCCAGATTTCTGTTTTCCTACCTCAGACCTCCCAGCACTGGCCCATGGAGGGCAGGCTAACTTCATTAGTCAGTCTTCTCTGCCTGTGTCTGCTTTACTTGAGTAAGAGGATTTGGACAGCTCCATTAGATTGCTTACATTCTTCCCCTCAAAAAACAAAACAAAACAAAACAAAACAAAATACTCTACAAAAAACGTTAATGTTAGAATAACCCTAAACCCTGTTCTATAGAATGTTTCACCTTGGCTATAAGGTTGTCACAGAACTGTGTTTCATAGTTCTCATTGTGCTGTTGTTTTCCAAGTACCACTTTTTGTGAGAATTCTAGAGTGGAAGAATGGCAGACTGGGAAGGATGGGCGCTCTTGGCCTGAAGAGCTCCAAATCTTCATCTGTCTTGTGCTCTATACCTTTAGGCCCGGGTTTGTGAGGCTGTGGCCCCAGAGGAGACCTGGGAGTGGGATCAGCATGGGATATGTATGTGTGCAGAGACGGAGGGTGATAGCATATTTGCTGTGCCACAGGCTTTTCTAGACACCCCATCCTGTGTTTTCTCACCTAACCCCCTAGAACCCCTGGAGCCCATGTTACCATCTCCCATTATCAAAAAGGAAACCTCGATATATATTGTCTGTGGTCACACATCTAATTAGCAGTAGAGCTAGGACGCAAGGTGAAGTCTGTTTTCACAGTCCGAGAATACTGAAGTAGGTCACAGAAACCACTCAGGATTAGCAATTTTCAGTTATGATTGTTCTGCTCAAGCAAGACATGCCATTTCTATGCCTCCCCAATACATTTATTATAACTTCACTAGTTGTAGGAACGCAAGTCCGTCAGCTGTCTTTTGTTGCCATGGCAGCTACTGCTCCTCAAGGCCGCCTCAGCACATACTTCTCTCATTCCCCTGGGTCTTTTTGCTTTAAGCTTCCTCCCAGTATTGCTCCAATGAAATGTGCAAGATCCTGGTCCCTTCCCATTCACCAGGAGGAGGACCTCCATCTCTATCAGCCCAAGTCCTTGAGATGTGATAAAGTTAGCTTGGGATATTGGAATTATTGACCAGTGAAAGCCCATATCACAGAGTGATTTTGTACTTTTTTGATTTTTAACAGTGGTATGGTTGTGTGGAAAGAGCACAGAATTTGGGGTCATACTGAGTTGGTGTTGAATTTTAGTACTAGAAGTTACATATAAAGCTTTGTCAAAAATCTCTCAGTCTCTGTGAGCCTTGGCTTCCTTTCTGTGAAACCAAGACTTAATACTATCCTGTTGGAATTTTTAAACTTAGAGATATTTCATGTAAAAATACCTTGGCCCATGCTTGGCTTGGAGCTGATTTGTGTTACTAAAGATTATAATAAGAGAAGTGGCTTATATTCTCGAGTGTCTTGACTTCCTTTAAGACTCTTGATGATGTTGTGTCTTCTACCTTCAAGGTACATACATTCACAAATTTGTGTAGGATCACAGTGAGTGCCCCTCAGGTCAGAACCCTTTTGGCAAAACTACATGGCCTTTGTGGAATTTGGAAACAAGAAATTTTCATGTTAATTCTGTCATTTCTGGGGGACATGTGGAAGATATGTGGCGTAACAGTAACCTTTATAACTTAGAATATTTAAGAAGTTCTTAATTGAGATAGCTAGTTAAAAATCCTAAGGCAAATAAAAAGAATGGAATAAAGCACTACTAAACACACACACTTACTAGCGCTTGTCCTAGGCATCAAAATGTTGGTCTGACAAGTGCTTGTATAAGGAAGGAACTCAACCTAGGGCCTGTCATTACTGTGCACATGAACATTGTAAACTTTTAGATGAATATTTAAAAATATTTGTGATACCTGAATATTTAAAAATTAACAAGAAGGGTAGTACTTGATTTGAAGATATGCTGAAGGTTATACTAATTAAAATGTCATGGTACTATTGTCTCTTTAATAAATGCTGCTGGGACCCCTGAGCTTCTACAGGCAGAAGAATGAAATTGGATCCTTATCTCACACTGTATACAAATGAACTCAGTGATGGAAATCGAAGACCCGAAAGTGTAAAAAAAAAAAAAACTAGAAGAAAACATAAGGGAGAATCTCAACATTGGTCTGTGCAATGTATTGCTTGTTTGTGTATGTTTTGACTATGCTCCTGAGAGCGTAGGTAACAAACGTGAAAACAAATGGTGTGCATCAAATTGAAAAGCTTCTGTATAGCAAAGGAAATGGTTTAACAGAGCAAAAAGACAACCTGCAGAGTAGGAGAAAACTCATACGTTTCATAAGGGGTTAACTTGTACCCAGAATATATAAAGAACTAAAACAGTAGCAAGGAAAAAACCTGATTTAAAAATGAATGAAAGACTTGAGTAGACATTTCTCAGATATACAAATAGCCAACTGGTTTATGAAAAAAATGTTCCATATCCTTAATTGTGATGGAAATGCTAATTAAAGTCCTAGAGTTATCACATCATAGATAATAAAAAGGTCAAAGGTAAATGTTAGGGAGGGTGCTGAGAAGAGAGAATGTAAAGTAGTGCAGTCATTATGGAAATGGTATGGAAGTTCCTAAAAAACTAAAAATGGAATTATATGATCTGGTAATCTCATTTCTGAGTGTACATCTGAAAGGATGACAATCAGTGTATTAGAGACCTCACTGCTGTGCTCATTGCAGCATTGTTTATGAGTAGCAAATGAAAAAAATGTCGTTAGATGCATGTATAAGAAAAATGTGGTATATAAACAATGAAATGCTGGGCTGGGGATTTAGCTCAGTGGTTCCGGCGCCTGTCTTGCAAGTGCAAGGACCCGGGTTTGATCCCGGTAACCACATAAATACTGGGTGTGGAAACTCACCCCAGCAGCAACCAGCACCACATACCACAGTGCCGGGCGTGGTGGCTCACGCCTGTAATCCCAGCACTCGGGAGGCAGAGGCAGGAGGATTGCTGTGATGTGAGTTGGAGGCTGAGCTCAGGCCAGCCTGAACCACAAAGTGAGACCCTGTCTCAAAAAAAACAAAAAACAAAAAAAATGAAATGCTGTTCAGTCATAAAAAGAATAAAATCCTTTCATTTGTGACAATTGGATGAACCTGGAGTTTAAGAGTTGAACCAATGGAAGTAGAGAGTAGTGGTTGCTAGAGACTGAGGGCTGTGAAGGGCCTGGGGGAAGATGGAAAGACTGTTCACCAAAATACACAAAGTTTCAGATAAGTGGGAGGAATCAGTTTTCCAGATCTACTGTATGGTATGTTGAACGTAATAATGATATATTTCAAAACTCCTGAAATAATAAATTTTAAATGTCAGGAAATCATTTGAATTGGTAGGTATGTTGTTTGATATAATTATCACACTATGTAAACATATGAAAACATCACATTTTATTTTACTCTATTGTTACATAATTATTATTTTCCAATTAAAAATAAAAACTTAAGGGCCAGGGATATAGCCCAGTGGTTCCGGCGCCTGTCTTGCAAGCGCAAGGACCTGGGTTCGATCCCCGGTAACCACATAACAATACTGGGCGTGGAGACTCACCCCAGTAGCAGCCAGTACCACTTACCACAGTGCTGGGCGTGGTGGCTCACACCTGTAATCCCAGCACTTGGGAGGCAGAGGCAGGAGGATTGCTGTGATGTGAGTTTGAGGCTGAGCTCAGGGCCAGCCTAAACCACAAAGTGAGACCCTGTCTCAAAAAACCCTAAAAAAAAAAAAAAATAAAAAAAAATAAGTAAAAATAAAAACTTAAAACAGTGTTCACAGTTTAAAAAAAGGCGTGATCTTTCTAGGATGATATGCAAATTTATTATGACTTTAAAGATAATACCTAAATGATGAATTTAAGATCTTACAGGTACTCCTCATAGTGGTTTTTTTCAGAAGGAGGTTTCTAAAAATGAGTTTCAGATGGGCCAGTGAAGTGGGCTGGGATCATTGCACTAACAGGTGACAAAGAACAAATCTAAATGCATGCTGTAGTATAGGGGTGAACAGAGAGGCTTTGGAATTTGGGATCTGGAGGAGGTAGGTGCTTCTCCTTAGTGACTCTGATGTGGGTAAATTACTGTATTTATCTCAGCCTCTTGAGTAGGGGGAGTGAATGTTGCTCACATAGTAGAATTCTTGTGTAGCAAGTGTAAGGCCTTAGATGCCTTAGATTGGAGAGAGAAAGACAGACAGACACAAAGAGGGACAGAGAGAGGCAAGGAGGGAGGGAGTGAAGGAGGCTGCTTGTCTCCTTCACTTATTCAGTAGCTATTGAGTGCTGTTTTTATTTTTTTCTGTTTTTCCTCCTCAGTACTACAGAATGGAGCCAAGAGTCTTTGTAGTGAGCTGTATCTTCAGCTTATTGAAAATTTATTTTGAATCAAGTTCTCACTAAGTTGCCTAGGTGGGTTCAAAACTGTGATCCTTGGCCTCTTAAACAATAATTTTATATTTCATATTATTAATCAAGAATCTGGGGAGGGCTCAGCTGGGTGATTTTCAGCTTTTTGTGACTCAGGACAACTCATGGTATTCACCTGGTGGGTGGAAGGATATGACTTCACTCACATGTCCTGTGCCCTGTTGGAGATGGCTAGAAAAGGAAACACTGTGGGTCTTGTCAACTGAAGCCCCTGTTTGTGGCCTTTCCAGCATAGAAGCATTAGGGTAGTCATACCTTTTAGATGTAGGAGTCACAGGGCTCCGAGAGTATTCTAAGAGATAGAGCTTGAAAGCTGCTAGTTTTCTAAGGCTTGGGCCCAGAAACTAGCACAGTGTCATCTTTGCTATATTCTTTTGGTTGTAACAAATCACTGTGTTTCTGAGACTTAGTAGACATCTCTGAGGGGAAAGCCAAGAATTTATAGCTATCTCTGATCTGCCATGATGCCTCCACATTCAAGATAACCTTCTAAGACCTAGAGATACAGTGAGAAACAAAATACACAAAAATCTCTGCCTTCACCGAGCTTATAAGATATGCACAAAACAGTACATTACAAGGTACTGTTGGAACAAATAATGAAGGGAAGAAATGTGGAGAGCGAGGTTGAGGTGGCGTGGTTAGGGAAGACTGCATTGAAGAGTGGATGGATGCATGGGCATAGATGAAGGAGATGGGGGTGCAGCCTTGAACGTCAGGGTAAGAACAACAGCAAGAGAGCCAAAGTAGCCAGGAGCAGCAGTTGTGGTTGGGAACAGTAGGAGATGGAAGATGGGTAGCTGGAGTCCAGCTGGTAGAGGGACTTCTAGGCCAAGTGCCCATCCAGCACATGACCTGGAGGTAGGTTTGCGTTCAGTGGACTCTGGTGTGGAAGCCGCTGAATCCCCTTAACTTGACTACACACTCCACAGCCATGACACTCTTCTGGGACTGATAGGGGTCCCTGTCCTGATTAGTGACATGGCAGCAAAACAGTTGTGGAGGCAAAACAGAATATAGTACATTTATTTGAAAGCTGAGTCCTTGTCCTTCTTGCATAGCTTTGATGAGATTGATTAACTTTGCCCTGGTAGATTTTCTGATGCATTTGTGTAAGTTTCTGTGTACACATCTTAGGTAATTCTTGAGAGATCAAATTTTATTGAAAATTTGCTATTCAAGGACAGTTTTGCACAGCCTGAAATCCAAGACATACAGAAACATGGTCGGCAATCAAGGCAAGACAGATTCAGACACTCGTGAAGAACCATTTCATGTCAGTCACACTAGCAAACAAGTAAGTAAAACATCATGACTGGTGAGGATGTGGTGAAATGCAGAACTTAGAGTTGGGTGGAGGCATTTTATCCTTTGACTTTTTAGAAGAAAATTTGTCAGTAGAAAAAAATCCTCAGAACATGCTTACTCTTTAGCTTGATATTTCCACTTTTGGGGATTTCACTGAGAATTAAATATTATGAAAAACTAGTTATAATAATTTGAAAAAATGAGTGAACTATATCAGCACAATGAACAAAATGGTTTGGAGATGGTGAGGAAATAGGTAAGTGAATTAAGATTCACTCATAAATTGGATAAATACAAAGATTCTATGGAGTCTTCCACAGAATGACATGTCTCACCTTTCTCTTGGACTATAAGAGTGGCTGAGCCCAGGTAGAAGCCTAGGTTTGGCACTTCTTAAAGACCTGTCTCTTCTCTGTACTTTGCAACAACAAGAACACAAGATAAGCCTCACCCCAAGAAAAAGCCCTTCTCTTGATTTTATATGCTTCTTATCTTTCCTTTTTGGTTTTAATTGTCCCCTTTATGTTCTCACTTTTTGATCATTGGTCTGTGATCCGTTTGGTGTTGCTATTTGATCCCTGTTTGTAGGCCCTGATATAATGCGATAAATAAAAATGGGAAAAAGTCCAAACCAAAGTTAAAAATTATACTTAAAATTATTGCTGCAGGTTGCCAGCGACTGAAAAGAGTATTCACAGTTTAAAAACAGTTTAATTTGTTGACAGGTCTGTATTTTGGGACTTTTTTTTTTTTTTTAGAATTCTGTTTTGCTGTCTCAGTATTACGGTTGACCCTCCATATCCTTGAATTTTGTTTCTATGTATTTAACCCACCTGGTATTGAAAATGTTTGAAAAAAAAATGTGTCTGCACTGAAGGCACAAAGACTACTTTGTCATTATTCCGTAAACAAAATAGGATAACAACTATATATATATATCATTACATTGGATTAAGCATTGAGGTCATCTAGAGATGATTTGAAGTATATGAGCAAATGTATGAAGGTTATATGTAAATACTGTGCCATTTCATATCAGGGACTGAGTAACTGCTTTTGTATTTCGTAGGGGTCCTGAAACCAGTCCTTACAGATACTGAGGAATGACTGAATCTGTGCTGACACAGGTCTCCTCTGGTCTAGGTAGTGGTGGTTCTGTGTTCTTTCAGAAGACCCCAGGGCACTTTGTCTTTTCCACCTGCTACAAGATGCCTGGTTTCTACATGTGCATCAGAATGACCTGGAGGACCTGTTAAGGCCTAGATTGACTGACAGGTCCTCCTACTTTGGTGATTTGACTAAATAGGTCTGGGTGGGGCCCTAAATTTGCATCGTTAGTTGTCAGGTGATTCTTATTATGTTGTTCTAGGGCCTACACTTGAGACCCACAGCTTTTCTGTTCTTCAGGTTGGAAACAGAATTACAGTCCGGATACCAGAGAGGACACTACCACTGGCTTTTTTCAGTGGAAGGAAGGAAATGAACAAAATATGATTATGTTAATGGTTGAAATGTAAGAATTCCAAGTTTTAGTTTAACTTTTTTGTTTGTATTTCTTTTCTCATGCTTAAAATCTTGCTTCTTATGAGACTGATTAACTACCTAATAAATAAATAGTATATACCCACACAGTTTCTGAACAATGGTACTAGTGTTAATACTTACAAACATGATTACTGAGAATAGTTCAAGTTTTCTTGCAGTTCCTTTGTTTTTATATAAATACTTCACTATGGATGTATACTCTGCCTTCATGTTATTGAAATAATTCTCTTTGCACAGTCAACTTGATACAAAGATTCATCTGTTTGCTTTCGGTTTTGGGTGATTCTTGTCTTATTTTAAATATAATTATGTAAGCATTTAAGTGATTCCAATGTGAATAAAGTGAATTGTGGCTCCTCCCCTTTTGAGACATAATCTCAGTGTGTGGCTCAGGCTGGCCTTGAATTTGTGGTGATCCTCTTGCCTTTGTCTTCCAAGTGCTAGAATTACAGGTGTGTGCCACCATGCCCGCCTGGTAGCCCCTTTCTATCTCTTCTGCCTTGTTCTGCCTCATGTTATATAAGCACATCATTTAATATATTCTGTGGTTAAATAAATGGCAGTGTGCCATACATAGTTATTTGTCTTTGGTTCTCCTTCCTGTCTTAACTTAATATCTTCTGAACATTACCTTAGGGTAGTATGTTTATAGAGAGAATTCTCATTCCTTTTTCTTTACAGCTGAGGGTGCTCCAGTGTGAGAATGTACCATAGTTTATTTCTCTACTGGTGGACATCTGGCCTGGGTATAACCTTTTGTTATTATGAATTACACTTCAGCATTACAAAGAGTCTATATTTTAAGATAGTTATAATGTGTGCTGTTTTTCCTGTCTTCTTTAACATTATGTTATGAACATCCTATGTTATATAAATTCTTTGTAAATTGTCTTAAGACTTTTTTACATAATTAAAACAATACAAGATTACTGAGACATTTTTAGAAACTCAGAGGAAAAAAACAAGTAAAAATAAACCATAATCTCTCTACTTAGGGGTACTAATTATTTTTATATATTATTTCAGGGCCTTACAACTTTTATATAAACATTTAGAAAGCAGTCAGTATGTACATTTTGATGCTTTGCTTTGGTTTTATTCATAATTGTGTTTTTAAAAAAACCATACTCTAAAATTTTCTGTTATTTCTCTGTTGTTGGCTTTTTCTGATTTTTAAGCATTATGTATATGCATAAAATTTTTTCCCAAATTTCACATATTCTTAAAATTGATTTCTGTAAGACTATAAATGGGGAAGAAGTGTGTATTTGTTAAATATATCTTTAGTTTGTCTTCTAGCAATAATTTGGCAATCCAGATGTGTAAGAGATTGTGCCCTTGAAATTTTTGATGAATAAATTCCATTTTTTCTTTTTCTTCCAAAAGGATCTAAGAAATGAAGTGGAAAAATTACGCAACGAGGTAAATGAAAAAGAGAAAGCAATGGAAAATCGTTATAAGAGTCTTTTGAGTGAAAGCAATAAAAAATTGCATAATCAAGAACAAGTGATCAAACATCTAACAGAAAGTGCCAATCAGAAGGACTTGTTGCTTCAGGTACTGTAACTTTTTTTTCCATAGCATTTAAATCTTTTGCTTTAGCCTCCTTCCCTGACTCTTGCAGGAAAATTTGTGATGTTAGTCATGATTCAGAGCACTTGAAGTTTTCTGTATCATTTGTGCTGTAGCCACTGGGGAGGTAAGAGAAACAGAAAGCTCAGAGGGAAGAACTCGTCCTGGGTCACGTGATGGGCAGCTGGTGCCTGGCCTGTCTGGCTTCCGTGCCCATGCCACTCACTGAGTACGTCTGCTAGGAGTCCGGCCTGTGCCTGATTTGGGACAGGCCCCTTCTGCCCTCTGCACTTCTGCGCCCATTCCTTTCCGTTTTGGAACACCTGTCTTGTCTGGGGTGTCATGAAGTTTTGAGATTGAACTCAGACTTAAAGTAACCATGATGGGCCGAACCCAAGTATTTAATTCTGCTTCCCATGGAAGCCAGAAGGACGGTCTAGGGGAGTGGGTGGAGGTGCAGCAGAGCGCGTGCGCGGACAGGTCATTGTTGGATGGCAGTGGATGAGCGTAATGGCGACTGCACCGGATTCTGCGTTTGCCATTCTGCTACACGATTGGGGTTGAAAAGCCAACAAGAAGTGCAAAGATTGTGATAAGACCCCAGAAAGGCCCATCAAGTGCTGCATGTAAGCTGGTGTCTCTGAAAACAGGAGATTTAGCTGGGCTCTTTGGCTGTGATAGGGCTCTTCTCCCATCCAGCAGGAGAGCTAAACCATAGAAGCTCTAGCCTCAAGGTCACCTCATCAGATACAGCTGGAAGCAGGAGTGGACTGCTTAAATAAAACCGAGGAGGAAGTAAGAAGTGCACATGCTAAGCAGTGAGGTTGCTCCCAGGAGAGAAAACTCTGAAAGGGGCTGAGAGTTGAGAGCTCTCCAGCCAGACAGACTGGTGCCCTCCTCGGCGTCTTATTCCCCGAGAATACGGCAGAGGCTGAGGGCAGTCCCCGGGAGAGGCTGAGCTGCCCATGGGCAAGGCCCAGGGTCTTTGCAGGAGAGTCAGCTGGGACAGCTCCGAGAAACTAGAATGAAACTGGCTGGTGATCCGATGTGTTTTAAATTCTTTTAGAGGGTTTGGAGATAAATTCACGTTTACGTAATTAAATTTTATAAACCAAGTAAACAAATAGGATAAAGCATTTACTAATTCCAAGAAAACAGAGAATTGAGCTGAACGGAAATGTAATCATGGAACACTGGCTGAGCAGTATTTGCATAGCTATAAAAATATAAATGCGGAATATTGATTTGACTCAAATTATGATATAATTGTGAGGAAAAGTATTGAGGTGCAGATGATATGAGAGCTAAGTCCTTAAACTTTTATAATGTGAGCCAGTAGATAAAACTGAAACTTACGCATTCAACAAATGCCACAGTAAGAATGTAATATAAAAGCAGGGAAATAAATACCTGAAGAAATAGCTACAGAGTTGCAAGTTGTTTTTTTTCTATAAGTAGAACTTAGAGGTGAGAAATGGGGAGATGGCGAGTTACTGTTTACCAGTTAAGTCTCATTCAGTGCCATTTGACAAACTGTGTGTGTATAATTGAACTCTTAAAAAATGAAAATGAAAGTGTAACTCAAGCATAGCAGTGTTAAGGCAGTTCTAGAAAGGCAGTGGTACTTGTTTGATTCACTTCACGCTATTACAGTTCAGTGAGTTCGTACAATGAGTTGCTTGTGCTTCTCTCTTCTCCGAGTTCACCTTAGTGCTTGTAAATGTTTGGAAGGCTTGGTCCCACCAGGGGTGTAGGAGTAAACGCCGATTCCTGCCCTTGATTCCTACAGAGCATGCACAGAACCTGCTGTGTGCAGGAGCCTCCCAGTTGTAAGTGGTTGGAATAGACTCTGTGCTTGAACTTGGCCACAGACCAGAGAAATAGTCTCCCACCCTGTCATACTGTTGGACTTAGAACTTCTTCCCAGCGGGAGAAGTGGGGAGTGGATTGAGTGTCATTAAGAAGGAGCCTTGCCAGGCACTAAGGCCACATTCACCGTGTTGGCTTTTTCTTCCTGGAAAGCAGATCTCCTTGTGGCTGTAAATGATTTTGATTTTGTGAAGTCTCAAGAGACACTTAAGACTTGGTTGACTTTAATGTACAAGCCCTTGAATCATCCTGAGGGGCCCGCAGAGGTGATGCTAGCTCCCAGGGCGTTGCTAGCTCCTCGAGCCAGAGCCGGCTTGTTGTTGTCCGCACCCTGTGAAGCGCAGTTGCAGTGGTAGTAAGGAAGGAAGGTGGGCAGGGCTGCCACTGTCCTCGACTCCGCCTTGCTGTGGTGCTGCTGCTCTCTCCATCGTAACAACTTGGAAACGGAGTTGCATTACAGTGTTGTAATTGCCTAACATTTGCGGATGATGAAAATTATTTAGGGGACCTGTGGGTATTGTGACAGAATAATCTTCCCTTACAGAATTTAGGAAAATCTCTTAATATTTTTTCCCTGATGAAAACTTTCTTATGATTTGTTTCATTTCTTTAGAAATTCAGTGAGAAAGATTTGGAAGCAATACAGCAGAACCGTTATTTAATGACTGCAGAGGATCTGGAGTTCAGGAGCGAAGGCTTAATAACAGGAAAGTGCTCTTCTCAACAGTCACCAGGCAGCAGACTCATCTTCTCGGAGGTAAGCTTGACTGAAATTGGATGTTCACCTGCCAGTGTATTCACATTCTCCTCTGAAACGTGTTTGGTAACTCTTTTGATCTAGTCCTCCTCAAATGCTTCCTTGCTGGTAATGGAGCTCACAGCAGGCAGGATAGGGAATTCTGCGTCTAGCCACCCTGCAGATTAATATTCTTCAGCCGGGTCTGAGTGTTTGCCCTGCACGTGACACTGAGAAACCGCAGCTTGTTAGCAGAGCCTCATGGTTGCTTTATGCAGTTTGTCTCGCAGGAACTGTGTGGGCCCAAGTGGCGAGGTTTTTCTGTTTAAATGGGCATGAAAAATAAAATGGTAGAGGCCCTTTGTCATCTGGCCCCAAATTATCTTTCCTGTCCTGCAGCAGCTGATTTCTTGCAGATTGTGAAAACACTGTGTTTATTCCTGTGCTCTCCTGTGTCCGCCTGCACAGCTAGCTCTTCCGCATCTGCTTGCTGACTCCTGAGCGTCTCTGTGGGCTCCACTTGGGTGTGACCTTCCCCATGGGGCCTTCTCTTCCTCTGGCTGGTAGCACTTCTAAGGACCCTCTGTTGTCACACTTGGGCCTCCTTTTGGTGTTTGCTTCCCCTCATGTGAGCCCCTGCTTGACGCTTAGGGGCAGCACTGCAGGACTGGGGACTGGTACCCATCCTCGTCCCTGAGTCCTGCTCAGCCCAGCACCTGGTTCTGTAAATGTTAGTTGAGTGAATGAATAATGCCACCAGGCATCCAAACATTTTTGGTTTTTTTTTTTTAACTTGTCTTTGAGCTCATATGTGCAGAAGATAGAACATTTTATATAAATTAGTTCTCTGATGAATTGCTATGATTGTGACGTGGTTTTGTGAAGGGTAATTCTTAAAATCATTAACAACGTGGGCCTCAGGCCTCAGCATAGACTTGGGCAGTAGGGTTAGAATTGGGAGCTCTGTGGGTAGTGCATTATGGAGCAGGGCCTCGAGTCCACCAAAGGAGTCCAGGCAGTGGGAGAGGTGGGAGTACAAGGGCTAGGGTTATGGTGGTCCTTTGACGTACGAACTCAACTTGTTTGCAAGGGCTGATTGTAACTCAGGTTGGTCACCTGAAGACTCAGGTTCCTCTTCACAGCCTTCAAAGTTTCTCTGTTGTATGCAGGCAGATCTCAGCATCCTTAGAGAGATTCTAGCCTAGAATTTCCCAATTAGCTCATTCTTCCCATACAGGGAAGAATGTTGTAATTTTTTTTTTTCTTTTTAGTTTTTTGAGACAGAGTCTTGCTTTGTAGTTCAAGCTGGTCCTGAATTCAGCCTCGAACTGAGCAATCCTCCTGCCTCTGCCTCTGGAGTGCAGGGATTACAGGCTTGAGCCACCATGCCCAGCATTGTGGTATGTGGTTCTGATTGCTGGTAGGCATGAGTCACCATGCCAGACATTGTTGTATGTGGTTACCGGTGAGCGAACCTGGGACCTTGTGCTTGCAAGGGAGGTGCGGGAACCACTGAGCTAAATCCCTGGCCCATCTTCCAGAATTTTTTAAGGGTTAAGTCTGTATCTGAGACCATCTGGAAGCACAAGTGGCCGACATTCATTTGTAACTCAAGACTTTGGTCATAAGTTAAAACTAAAATTTTGATTGTAACCCCTGTCATTCATATGTCAGGCTAGTCCAAAGCTGTTCCATGGGCATTTTGGTAATATATAGATCCGGATGATGTTTAAATGACTGTGTAAAATATTGAAATATTTTAGCAACAGTTTTAATTCTCTTCTGTGATACTAATTGCAGACTATGAGTGGTCTCAAAATTACCGTATGAGAATTATAAATTTCTAGTTGTCAATTTAAGAAGTCTCAACTATTTTAGACTTACAGGTTTTTATCTCCCCCCAGAAAGGGCATGCGTTTCAGATTGGAGCCCTTTCTTCATAGAAAATGTGGGTTTCCCCTGCTGTGCTCTGGGCCATTTTGTGTTGATTTAGAATTTATCCTCTGCCACTTTTTACGAAAAGCCTGAGGCTCTGACGATGTCTCCATAGCGTCTGGGCAGCCTGTTTTCCTTTAGATCATTGTGTGATCCTGAGAATTACTGTGAGGCGATCAGGGCATAGAAGGAGAGGAAGTGAAACACAGTGACCGTCTTTGACTTGCTGAAGCTAGAGATTTGTAGCTCGCTTCTCGACATGGTCGGGGCATCACCACTGAATTTTCCAAGTATTCAAATACATGTCTTTGTTCCGAGGCAGTGACATAACTACTGAAGTAGACACTAGCCACTTACAGGCCTCTAAATTGCTCTGTTTACCAAGAAGTGATCCACTGAACCTTCTCTTTGCATGTCTGCTGCCCCTTCGGAGTGTGGCTTGCACATTACATGTTTTTCCTTCAAGTCAATAAGGAAATGATGGCTCAATAGGAAGTCAAAAGTGTTTTAGTGTCAGAATGTCAGTGCTCTATTTACGAGCCCTGAGACCTTGGACAAGTCAAATAATCTCTCTGGAAAGCACATCCCTCATCTGTAAAGTGGGAATTAGACACCTTCCTTCTCAAAGGATTAGGAATAATATAAGTGTACAGGTTAAAGTTCTTTGGGATGCAAGATACAGAGGCCAACACTGAATAAATCGCCGTGGAAGGGGGTTCTTAACTGGGAATGAACAGGATGCTTTTGCAGGTGCCGGGCAGGAGCTGAACAGCCACACCTTGGGAGGGTGGAAAGTGTGCCAGCCCCCGGCTCTCACGCAAGGGTCATGGGCGCCGTCTTTGACGTGACTTAGTCCAGTGACCCTTGAATGTCTGGTGTCTCTGTCTAAATCTTGGGATTCCTTGTTGAGAATTGTGCGGGTTTAGCGTGGAGTTGGGCCCTGGCTTACTGAAGAGACATCTTTCCAGGACATGGCCCTGTGTTTTGGGGACCCCACCCCACAGGCCTTCGCTCTGCTGTGGTGGCAGCTGCAGTCACATGCACTTTAGATGCGTGGCGGTGACAGGTGTCCTGTGATGAGAGGCCTCCCTCTGGGTGGCCTGGCCCTCTCCCTCGGTGCCGGTGCAGAGGGAGCCAAATGACTTCATTCTAATGGGTGTGATTCAGCGCAGGGGATTGGTGATTGATGAAATGGGATCCAAATGGCTCCAAAGAGTTCATTTATTTAACATGGGTGAGCAATTTGCTTCTAGGAAGACACTGACTCACTCTGACTTCCATTATGCAGAATATCCAGAGTCTCTGCTCTTGAGATTCATATCACTGTCTGTGTTCCCTTCTCACCTGTTTAATTGTCAGCTTCGCAAGTGTTTGTGACTGCATCGGATCTGTGCCAGACACCGTGCCTGGCTCGGGATACGGTTGCTGCACAGTGCTCAGGCTGTGGACAGGAGGTTGGCCTGAACCAGGAGCTCTGGAGGTAGAGGAGGGTGGGCAGTCCTGTGGGCTGTTGGGGGGGTACTGCATTCCTGAAGTCTCTGTTCCATCCACCAGAAACCTACATTTTCTTGTCTCTTTTCATGACCCTGGTTGGTCAAACACAAACTCTGGCTTTACACTTGTTAGCTGAGTGGTCTCAGCAAGTTATTTCTGTTCCTGGGAGTCAGTCTCAGCTGAACTGTGGAAGGCTAGCACAACCCGTCTGTAAGAACCTAGCATCTGCCTGGGACATCACACAGCTGGCGCTTACCAGGTGTTTACTCTGTCTGGGCATCATTGTGACAGCTTTGTGTAGATTACCTCATTTAATGCGGACAGTCCCTAAGATAGAGAGATTACACCCTAATTTATAGGTGAGGGTATGGAAGCACAGAGTAGCTGAATAACTTGCTCAGCATCACACAGTTAAACAGGGTCACCTACCCTAACTGTCGTTGCCTGTCATGTTAGGTGCTCAAGAAGTGCTTGTGTTTTGGGTTTTTTTTTTTTTTTTTTTGAGTGGGGTGGCTTTGAACTTGCAGTCCCCTGGCCTCTGCCTTCCAAGTGCTAGGACTGCCTGCGTGAACTCCTACACCTGGCTAAGGATTTATTTTGTCATTGGCTTTTCCTACCAGGCTTCCTGACCTTTGTGTGGCTGCCATTACCAATATTGTCTGTGTCAGTCACCCAGGGCTTGGTGTTATTATGGGACAATGAGGGGAGGACTGAAGGGCACAGGCCTGTGGCATACGCCCTGCCTGTGACCCTGACCTCTAGCAGGGTGGGGGTGGGTTGGGGGTCATGTCAGTTGTGAGGTTCCTGGAGTGCACAGTGGGTGACATGCTGAGGCCTTGGTGTCGCATCGTCTCTTTGTCTTGATGTCCTTTTCACCTCTGAGATGCTCCTCGGATGCTCTGGCTGCTCAGAAGCTGTGTGTAGGCGAGAGCTGGGAGGACCCTCGGGCGCACTGTCTGTGTGCAGAGGCACTTGGGGGCTCCTGGGCCAGCAACGTGTGGCGTGGCTCACACCAGGGCCTGACACTTCCAGCAGCCTGGGTGGTGACTTGTCGGGACCAGCATGGTGGTTTAGTGCTGAGGGTCCTTCCGAGACAGTGGTGCTGAAGCTCTGTTTTGTGAGGTCTGGAAGCACATCGGTGTTCTCAGGGTCTGAGGACTTAGCCTTTCCTTTCCCTGCGTCCCTTTGACAGCCTCACTGGAGCCAAGGATCCCTTCCCGGGAAGTGTGTGAATGCACTAAGTAGACGTGTGGGATTATGAAGGATACCAACCATTTTGAAATTTAGTTTTCAAAAGATAAAGCATTATGCTATAAAATGACATGCAGTGACTATATTGACTATCACAGCTCTGAAGTAGTGATAAGAATAAATATTTTGTGATATCGTGTTACATATAAAGTAATTGTATTTCTTTTGATGGCCAAGTCATCAGGACACTAGTACTACTATGATTTATAGCAATGCTAGTATTTCTTCAACTTGCCATTGATAAGTACCGTAAATTTCAACTAGAGGTTAATGGAATTAAAGACATAATACTTTCTTATGTTCACATTCTTGCAGCCTCTGGATTTTAGTTAGGTCAACCTCTGGCCAAGGTGGTATCTTAATGTGCACCAGAGAGGCTGTTCGAAGCGTGTTTGTCCATTAACAGAATTTTCTCTCCAGTGTTCAAACAGCACTTCACTAATGCTGGGCTCTGTGCTAGTGGGTCCACACACATGAACACTAATGTTTATTCTGTATGTTGAAATAATTTCAAATGTATAGAAGAGTTTCAAGAATAAAGGATCTTGTTTTTTCTCTGTCACTCGGGAGAAGCCCTGTCCTCTGATTGCTTAGGGTATGTTTTCCCATTATGTAGGCATGCTCGGCTGAGCCACCACCTGGAAAGAGGGCAGCCCGGGATGCCGAGCCTTGCCCTCCGGGGACTCGCTGGTAGTTAGGCCATCGTCCGAGGAAGGCTCTGTGCAGTGAGAGTCGGTTCGGCATCACGCCTCACTTTCTAGTCTCTTCTTGAGTCTGTCGTCTGGGACGCTTCTGTTTTTCCTCGACTATCATCACGCTGAAACCTTTGAAGTATCCAGGCTGGGATGTTGGTGGGTGCCCTTGAGCTTGGGGGTGTCCGGTCTCTGCAGACTGTTCCCCTTTGGTGGGGACGTCGCAGTAGTAGTGCTGGGTTCCTCTCATGCTGTCTGGCCAGTGCCACAGGGTTTCAGCCTGTCCCTCTGTACCAGCCATCCTGGCTTTGCAGAGTGTCCGAAGACAGTGTGTGCGGGGGTCTGACTGCCCATTTAGTCTCTTTCTGCTTTGTATTAAACCTGTATCTTGTGGGGAGTGTTTGGTATCTGTGTAAATTCTGATCTTCAAGCTTTCACCTACTAGTTTTATCATCTTTTTATGTTTCTTGGCTGAATTATTTATTACTATGGGGGTTGCCAAATGGTGGTATTTCTAATCCCATCATGCATTCTACATTTATTAATTATTTCACTGTGAAGAAAAGCCAACTCTTCTCATTTACTCACGCATAGCAATATGGATTCATGAATTTGTTTTATTCGGTGTGTTATAATCCATCATTATCATTATTTTGATGCTCAGATTGTCCCAGACTTGGCTTGTGAGAGCCTTTTCAAGCCAGCTTCTGTGTCATTTTGACAACACTCATCATTTCTTTCATTCTCTTCATTTTGTTTTCTGTTTTGAGATAGGGCCTCACTGTGGAGTTCAGGCTGGTCTTGAACTCACGGTGTTGTCCCTCCATCACCCTGTGTGGCGGAGGTTATTGTCCACTATTTTACAGGTACAAATGCCCAGGTTATTGGGAACAACTTTGCCAAACTAGTAAGTGGCAGGGACGGAATTTAACCTTTAAAAAAATTCACAATTGTAGATGTTAACAGATAATATCCTCATTTCCTAGTAGTGGGGACTGAAGCCACTCTAAGAGTGCTTGGCTCCTGTGCCAGGGCCACACGGCTGTGTGGTCTGTGTTCTGGGCACCTTCCAGGTATCACTCACTTGACTGCCACTACTCACACACGTCCACAACAGGCCCGTCATTCACATGTCTCGCTGCTGGGCGGCCTGAACCACACAAGACTGTCCCATCTCGAGGCTCATAGAGGCGCTGGTACAGATGGATCTGATCACCTTGATCCGTCATTTTACGAACAAAATTAATAAAGAGCTGTTGGAGAGGACAAGTCGTGCGTAGACCATTGTGTTCAAGCTGGCCGGAACGTATTAGATTTCTCGGGCCCAGGTCTTGGTAGGTGTTGGTGTATGAATTTTTTTTCCTTTGGAGCAAGAGCAAGTGTGGCAAGACATGTTCTTTGTAGTGTCGTGAAAATAGCAATCAGTAGCTCTGAGAAGTGGTACTTTCACATTGGGCAAATAAGTTGTCCGAGTCATACCAGCTATTGGATGTTGGGAACGCAGCTCTCGGCTTTGTGCTGGGTGATGTGTCAGCTTCATGTTACTGTAACAAAACAGGTGAGGCAACCACCTTGTGAAGAGGAGAGATTTGTTTTGGCTCGCAGTTTTGGAGATTTCAGCTCAGGACTGGTCAGCCCCATTCATTTGGGCCTCTGGTGTGTGTGCTGGGGGCCGTGTAGGGAGGAGATGGGGCAGCAAACTGCTTACTTCATGGCCAGGAGCAAAAATGAAAGTGGGAGCCCTTCCCATGGGCATCCCCCTCATGACCAGAGGACTTCCCTGTAGGCCCTGCTCCCCTGGGTTTCTGCTGCCTCCCAGTAGTGTCCCTCAGGACTGAGCTCCTAACACGTGGACCCGTGGGAGCCATTCTGATGCACTCACTCCCTGGCTGGGAGTGGCAGATGGACATTCCCCACTCCTCCTGCAGGTGGCGCTGTCGGACTGTGGTCTGAGCCAGAGCTTGGCTCAGCCTCACCTCCCTGTGGTTTTAAAAACCAGAACTATGTTTGCATAATGTAGAGCTGCACTCTTAAGATTCTTCCCCTAATGCCATATGCCTTTATCATTTCCAGGAAAAGCATCAGTCAGACTATGAAGAGCTAAAGCAGGTTTTAAAGAAGGAGCGGGACATCTATATCCACCTGGTAAAGTCTCTGCAGAACTCAGACAGGTAAGGGTGTCTGTCTGGAGGTCACGTGCGTGTGCTCAACGCGGGTGGCCTCCAAGCCAGCGGAACCCTGCCATTTTGCTTAGGGAGTTTACACAGGCCCTGCTTAGCAATCAGGTGTTCCTGTTCTCCGTCAAGAATGGTCTCATTTTGGCAGTAACATTGGTATAAAACATAATACTCAGATTTTAAAACACTTTATTATATTACTAGAGATGCTTCCACGTGTATTGTTATCTCGTACGATTGTCACAGCTGTTCTGTGAGGTAAGCAGGGATGTTGTTCCTCTTTTACACAAGTCCCTGAAATCTAAGGAAGGTTAAGTGACCTGTCACATAGAGGTTGCCAGAGCCCCAGGACCCAAGAACGTCTTGGAACAGCCTGTGTCTGCAGAATGGCTGAGAGGCTTCAGTGCCTGGAGGTGTGGTAAGGAGAGGGAATGACAGGCCAGTGGTCTGGTTCTAGTCCTGTATCCCACTCACTAGCTCTGGGTCCCCAGGCAGGTGGCCCGCTCCAGGCTCTGAGGCACATCTGCAAATGCAGGATTGACCAGGAATGTTTCATATAAAAACAATATCCCTCTCCACACAGGGCTAGTTACACTAGAAAAGATGTATCTGGGATTCATTTCTGGCCCCGGCTCCCTGGCTGTTGGGTTGCGGGTCCATGGGGACCAGCCTTTTCACATTCATTTGTCTTTTTGGATAAATCTGGGATTTGCTTTGATAAGTGAACCAGCGTCACGCCTCACTATTCCTTTGTGTGCGCCCTCGGCAGGCTCTCCACTGTCCCGTGGGCTGTGCACCCTGCCTCTGCCCTCGCTATGTTTTCTCCTAGTCCCTCCCATCCTCCCCCACTCTGTTTCCTTCGTTATTTGCCTCTGCGTCACTCTTGTGAGGGCTCAGCCGGCCCCCAGCTCGCCGCCCGCTGTGCCTCTTCTGCCCCGGTGGCCTGTGGCCCCTCTGCCTGCTCACCTCCTCCAGGAGCTCCCCAGGGTCTCAGGGAGCCTTTCTTGGTCATGCTGTCTGGGGCCCTGGGGCAGTGCAGGATGCCCCTCCCCTATTTCAGTCCTCTAAGCTATGGGATGATTTCTAGATTTTAAATTCTGAAATGAATTTAGAGAAAACAAGAACTGCTGATGAAATTTTGGGCACGGGCATCTCTCTGAAGCTGAGCTTTTTCAGGAAGCCTGAGGTGCCGACCATTTTCACGAGGTGAGGGGCTGAGTGACAGAGAACTCCGAGAGGCGCTGTACCAGTTTTGTTCTAGTGGGGCAGCTTCTCTGGGAGGGAGCCAGGTAGACTGTGGGCACCGAGAAGTGCTGTGGAACGCGGCTCTCAAGACCTCTCAGCATCATCATTGGCCCTGAGTCTCACAGGCTCTCTCCTAATGAAAGAAAATGTGGCTAAGGCGGGTCAGAAGTGGGTCAGAGCAGTGACCATTGGGGTGCTTAAAAGGTTCCTGTTCACCTTCATACTTGGAGTACATTCAGGGAAAGGGGCCTGGGACCACATCCCAGCTCTGTCCCATGGCATGTCTGGGCTCTTGTGCAAGTTATTTCTCTGCTGAACCTCAGTGTGTGGGTTTGTACAGTGCAGATTGGCTGGTCTACTCATCTCCCCACCAACCTACCTACTTATCAACCAGCTTACCTACCTACCTGCTCACCTGCCTATGGACCAGTCTACCTGCCTACTTACCTACCTACCTATTCTCCCACTTACCTATCTACTTACCTACTCATTACCTACCTATTCTCCCACTTACCTATCTACTTACCTACTCATCTCCCTAACTTGCAAGGTTCTTTGGATACAAGAGGTGATACTGTGTGAAGTCTCAGCCCTGCCTGGTGCAGAGTAAGACTCTTACCTTAGTAAGGTAAATATTAACCTTACCAGGTGTGGCATCATGAAATGCTCCCGCACGCCTCACCGAGTCTGTGTGTGTGGGCTCAGCTCCCGGGCTCTTGGATCCTCGGACCCTGACGTGTCCGGGGGCCCGAACCGTGAACGAGGGCTGGTGGCACTGTCATTTGTGAGAAACTGACGGTAAAGGACAGTGACAGGAGACACAGAACGTACTTGTGATTCAAAGGGGAATGAGAGGAAGGTCACTTGAGGGCCAGCGTGAGCCTGGTCCTTTGACCTTTCCTTTTTCCTCCACGGGAGCACTTGGAAGTCTGTGGCTTTATTCTACATTATGTCCCCAAGATGTTAGGGGCACCATAGTGAAGAATGGGCAGAGTGCGTCTCTGCCCTCTGAGCCTTGTCCCTGCGAGCTCGGCTCCCTGCTGAAGGCCGGCTCACTGTGTACATCCTGTAGCTCAGGGCCGCTCAGCCCCACCACTGCTGTGACTGCGGCTGTCCTGCAGATTGTGGGATGTTTAGCAATGTTCCCCTCTCTCCTATGCCAGTGGCACAGCCACCTTGTCATACCTCAGTTGTGACAACCAGAAATGTCTTTCAGCCTTGACAGATATTCCCTGGGGAGGCAACATTGACTCCAGATGCCACTCAGGGTTGTATTTGTAAGAATCAGAAATATCATCCTTTGTGTGGGAGTCGATGGCTATGCGAAAGGAAAGAAGTCATAATGATTGAACATCTACTACACTTAGGCATGGTGTCACGTGCTCTTTCATGTCACATGTCATTTAACCCCCCCACAGTCTTAAAGGGAGGATGATATTATCGTCATTTTACAGTTGAGGCAGTTTGCATGGCCGAGTCACAGCGTGTCACTGTGAGCTTGGCTCTCTGCATCTTCTCAGATGCTCCCCTAACCCAGCCTCCATCTTGGAAGAACACACGGGGCTTTGATTTCTTTCTGCACGAAGCACCTTTAGTTCCACCAATTCCTCACATCTTTATCTGATTCTGGAGTTGAAGAAACATAAATGACAGACACGCGAGCTGCAGCTGTGTCCTTTTCACCCTGTCAGACACGGAGGAGGGCGTGCGGCAGGAGCCTCCCCAGCCCTAATCGCGGCAGCTTCATGAAACAGTCTCCTTTGTTCCTGGTTAAATGTTTCGGCAGCACAGCCACATCCACGGTGTGCTGTACTATGACACCTCGGGAAGGTTTCCCATCAGCCGTACAAATTGATCATTATGATCGTCTTGAAATGGAACTCGGTACAAGTGCCAGTAGGCCCCTTCCCTTACACGAAGGCTGCTTCACAGTGCACCGTCCTCTACGCAGCACGCATAGAAGATTAGACATAATGGTTTATTTTCCTTCCAGGATATGTTGATTTATGTGTACAGTGAGATGAGTGGAGCGGGAGAAAAGTCTCTGAAGGAAAAACGGGATCTGAGTACCTGGCACACGTATCCAGAGCAGTAGCTTTTAGCTTCTAGGAACTCTGCACCCCTTTGGAAAAATCTGGTAAAAGCTTTGGGTCCTCACCTTAGCGAAATCCTTCTAATCAGTAAACTTTAGTTTCAGAGTCTTGATAAACCCTCTCAGGAAACCATAGGCCAAGCACTGGACCAAGAGCGATATATTCTCAGTGTTTAGAGAAAGAGGCTTCCTGACTTGTTAATGTGTTTTCCTGGCTTTAAAAATATTCCTATGCTTTGACTCACTAATTTCACTGTTGTTAGTTCTTTTTACGGAAATAGCAATGTCACACCCCACCATGGATCTTCACTGCCCAGTAGAATAATCAGTAGATATTTAAGATTAAGTTTTCTTTAAAATTCATAACGTGAAACACAGCTTCTTGGTATATGAACCCCCATTTCAAATGTTCCCGGGGGTGCATTTCTTAGTGGCTGCTGTACGAATCAGTGGAGATATTTCCATGCGTGGAGGATGGGCCTCTTCGGGGTTCAGTCAGACCCGGGAGGTGTGCGTGCTCATGGCCTCTCGGGCTTGGACTTCACCCACACGCCACCCCCCCACCCCCACCAGCTTATCAGGGGATCATAGGGATCTGGATGTGAAACTGGACCGTCTGCCTCCCAGCCAAGAATAAAAAGTCCAAGTCCACTCTGTCTTTTGGGTGGCTAATCCAGTGTGGTTCTTTTGGCCCCTGAATTGGTCCTTTTCTCTTTTAGCATTAACTCACTCATTTTCCTTGGATTTTATTTCTCTCTGCCCCTTTCCTTTTCCTCCGCAGTAACCTCTTGATAGGAACACAACAGAGATCCTCTGTCTTTTTCTTCTGAGGTCCAGGGTCTGGTACCTCCCCGGATGCCTCTCCTCTACACCCATCCTTCTCGTGACATTATTCCAAATAGAGGATCCTGGGGAATTAAATTATTCCCACCTAGGTACATCTAGCAAGAACTCAGAAAGGACCTACATGTCCACTAACAGAGGAGGAGGTACAGTACCAGTGGGGTTTTCACACCATTCACTATCACATAGTCATTGAAGATGACGTAGTAAATAATTTCCAGAAATGCAGAGCGGTGTTTAAGCCAGGGACGCACAGTTGAGCATTGCATACCGAGTATTGTTTCTACCTTGTGAAAATGCTCAGAGAGACAAAGGTTAGGGCGAAATCTCGTCTGCTGTGTATTAATTGGAAATGGGATCATTTTTGTTCACTTTATATGTTCCCAAATGAGTTTTGTTTTCTTTGTACTTTTTAAAATTTTCTGCAGTGGACATGCATGTACTTTTATCACTAGAAAAACACGAGTGACACAAAAATCACAGAAAGGCTCGCTCGACTTTGCATCTTAAAGCAGACACAGGTCTGTTTGACGCTGTCTGTTTTGTCTCGTGTCTCACCAAGTGCGGACAGCCTGCAGGCTGAGCTGGGCGCCATCTTTGCGCTTCGGAGGCAGCTGGAGCAGGACGTGCTGTCCTGTCGGAATCTGCAGAGGACCCTGGAGGAGCAGATCAGCGAAATCCGGAGGCGGGAAGGTACACTTCACCTTCTGTCCTATCGTTATTTGGTTCTTCTGCTCGGGCGGCCCTTGGCTGAACCTTTATGAATCCCAGAACTTCTCGAGGAGGGCAAGGGCTCACTAGATTTCCCGGGGACCTATTTGTGTGGCGGCCATGGTGATGTGGCTGTGTCAGTCCATCGCCTGGCTTCTGCCAGCCCACGAGGCAGGTCCCATAAATTGTGCTCACTGTGCAGGAGCCTGTTGCAGGCTCGCTTCTGGGCTGCCTCTGCTGTTTTCTGTATTACTTGTCATCCCAGCTTCAGGTGACCGAGAGGACTTACAGTTCTCTCTGTAGGGTCCGCACCCCTTACTGACTGGGGCCTCCTCTGCATCTCTTTTCCAGAGCCTGACAGCATAGGCTTTAGGTTCAGCTTGCTATCTCCTGTTGAAACAGCATTTTTAGGGTTGCAGGGTGGGCACAGGCTGTGCGTTCTCAAACCCACACTGCCAGGCTCATCGCGGGGTGTCCAGACCTCTCCCTTTCCTGACCCAGATCCCCTGTGGTGTGGGCTGGGATTTCATTCCTTTCTGTATCTCAGACTTGGGGCCTGGGATGTGAGGTAGAAGCTGTAGCCGTGGTGAGTCTATTCTGGGGCACCTCCGGTATGTCTCTGTGTGTACCAGGTAGAGTGCCAGGTAGGCTCTTCTATTTCCAGCACTGATCCCTGTGGTCATTGCATTGGTGGGACACATGCGAATTTCATTTTACAAATGGAGAAACCGAGCTGACGGGTAGCGTGAATCAGGGTATTCAGCTTTGAGCCCGGCGGTGCTCTCTGAGGTCCAGCCCTTGGGAGTTTCCTGTGCTGTATTACCTCCTGGTGCTGTGGACTAACTCTTACATGTGATAATGTTGGGAATGGGCAGTAAGAGAGTGTCCGCCCTACTGCAGAGGAGGAGGTGGAGCCCGGCAGGTAGGTGACAGAGACTCTGGCCTGGGCTGCAGCGGGCACTTTTTGCACTTGGTGTACTCACTTCCCCTGAGGGCTCCAAGGCCAGTGGAAATGCATCAGGCACTTTTATTTCCCTTGAGTTCTGCCCTCGGGTTCACATCTAATCTTCCTGTATTCTCACCTAAATGGAATCACTCGCTCACTTAAAGTGAAATCACCGCTTGCTTGTGCTGCTCAGGACCATCTTCAGCACAGCACTTGATATGCAAATTGTAATTCGGCACTGGCCACAGTCAAACCTACAGGCAGAGATGAAACTCCACACTGAGCTATCAGCCTGGAGAGCCAGGAAAATTGCTTGTGCTCCAGGGGTGGTGCTGGAAACCCCCAGTGTGTGCTCCCGTCCCTCCTCCCTGCTCGTCCGGATTGCTGTAGACGAATTGCACTGGGAACCATCTTGGAAGGATTTGTTTCTGATATTCTTTTTCTCTCCACCCCTCCCCACCTTTTTTATTTTACTTTATTTTATTTTGGGCAGAAGAACCATTTTCATTTTATAGCGATCAAACATCTTATCTAAGTATTTGCCTTGAAGAGCACAGTCGCTTTCAAGTGGAGCATTTTTCTCAAGAAGAACTTAAGAAAAAGGTATTGAGTTATTAACTTTTAGTGTTTTTATTTGTTTACTTGTCGCCTCCTGAGCCCCTGATCATGGGGATGTGGGACTCGGACGGTCCCTTTTCTCCCGTCTCCCCTCTGCTGTCCTCCCGCTTGTCCTCGCTGTCCTCCTGTGTGCACTGCGCGGGCTGGACACTGCGGCTCGGGTCTGCACGCGGAACGAGCAGCTTCCCATCTCCCTTCAGGAGCAGCGAATGCCTCACTCACCTTCTGTGTGTTCCTCACTGAAGTCCTTGGACTGAGTCGGGGTTGTCGGCTCTTTGTCTCTAGGTAGCTATGAACACCTTAAAATGATCCTGACTTATTACTTCTGAGGCCCCAGTACCTTGCATACATAGTAGGAGTCAGTAGAAGGTTTTGAATGATTATAGCTCCACAAGTGACCAGTATACCTTTTTTGTAAGTTGCAAAAGTTTTTCAGTCCGTCCGTCTGTGATGTGCATAATGTTGTGCAGTGTTTCAGAGTTCTAGAAAGGACTGTGTGAGCACAGTGGCTATGGTCTATGTACATTACCTTAGATGTGGGCCTGAGATTTAGTTTCTTTCTTGGAATCATTCGCAGCCTGACAGAACAGACAGACATGCAGACAAACAACTAGATGGCTGTGAGAGGCAGCCGTACAGGGTAGAGAGGCAGCAGAGGAGAGGTTGCCCTTTACTTGATCAAGAGAAGAATTTGGACAGAAGTGATGTGGGTTTTGAAGGATGAACATGAGTTCGTCTAGGTGGAAGGTTTTCTTGGCAAAGAGAGACAGAGACAGAGAGGGAGAGAGAAAGAGAAAGCGAGAAGCCTCTGGAAGGCCCGGAAGATGTCACAAGGAGAGCTATAAAAATTGGGGCGTTTTGGAGGAGTAGGTCAAAAGAGCCTTAAGGCAGCTGTTAGTTTTTGATGAGGAAGAAAATGAAGATAATTCGAGCCACTGGCTAGTACTCAGTATGGCCCTGGCCTGGGCAGCAGGTACTTCATAGATCCACCTTGAGGCCTGGTGTCATTCTATCCATGTTTGATGTATTAGACATCTACCATGAATAATCGAGGTAGGATTTTCCACTCTGTTTGAAGGACTTATGATTGTCTTCCTAAGCAGTCGAAAAATTACTAGAAGCTCATAAGGAGCTGAGGCGTCTGCTCACTTTCCTGTGTACTTGGTCTAGCAAGGTCTATGCCGTGGGAGTAGGCTGGTCTGGGAGCCTGGGGATCTTGAGTCCGGGCCTGGCTCTGCCTGTGAGGAGGCCGCTGCTCCTCAGGACCAGACACTTAGGACACTGGCTTTGTCTTATTCTCTGGACAGCAATTGGCCTGGCTCTGGACAATTAGCTTCTTTATATCTCTGGTTCTTTGTTGTAAAACTGGGGCGGGCCTGAGTTTTGCAGGGAATGGTTGACTAAAGCTCCCAGTGTTTGGTTATACATTGCTGTGTAACAGACAATTTTTTGTTACTGACGTTGCTAGGTAGGTATACAAGGAAGAAAGTCCGTGTGTGAAATCAGGTGTGACAGTGGCGGAAGCTTAAGCCATGGGGCACTTCCTCGAGGGGGGCTCCAGTAGAAGGCAAGCATGTTAGCTGTTGTTGACTGAACTCTGAAACTATTGAGGCATCAGCTCAGGGGACTTTCATGGGAAGGTAAAAAAGGCTTGAAATAGACAGCTTGCCGAGGATCTCGGTCTTAAAGTGGTGGCTCTTTTCTCCCAGGTCAGTGACCTCATACAGCTTGTGAAGGAACTGTACACAGACAACCAGCACTTGAAGAAAACCATTTTTGATCTTTCTACAATGAGCTTCCAGGGAAATGGCAGAGCTGAATCGACAGAACAAAGAGAGGTAAGAAGAAACGTTCCCGGTGTCTTATGCTAATTGTGAAAATATAACAACTGAGGCGGGTGCTCAAGACTGTGTGTGCCCTGCGGGATCTCTAGCAGAAATGCTCCGTACGGATGGGGCTCTGCAGACCCTTTTAGGTCAGCAGCTCTGTGCTCTGGCTTTCTCTGTTTTGGTCATTTCTGCATGGACACATTCAGTGTATTGCAGTGCTTTTAACTGTCATCCAGCCCTGGGAGTTCTGCTGCAGACAGCACATCTGGGGAGTGATGTGCCCTGGGGGATCTGGAGCACTGCCACATCACCCAGATAATTCGAGTGGTATAGATGCGGCCTTAATGAACCTGTTCACATTGAAAAGCAGGTGTCTGTGTGCCCCACGTGGGGATTCCCCCTCACCACTCCTGGGTCTCAAGCACTGATCTTAGTGATGTGCTGTCTGGGATTTTCTGTCTTAACCTGAGCCGCACGGAGGGGACCCTGCAGCTGTGCCAGTGGGGAAGGTTGCGTTTCCTTGCTTCAGCCCCCCACTTGCCCAACTCACCCCTGAGACCCTGGTCCGTGCATTGGCACCATCTCAGAAGACTGGAACTCCCTGTACTGGGATGCAGAAGGTCCGTTTTGTCCCTGGGCCGCTGGAGAACCGTACCGGAATCTTCTTCCTTGGGGTTGTCCTGAACTCAGCCTGGAGTGCCAGATACTTGCTGGTCTCACGTTGATCACTGCATCATTTCTCAGAGAAGGTTTGTCAGCCTTCGGCTTTCTCCGCCCACCTTCAGAGAAGGAACTGCTCACAGGTATTTCTGCCGTGCTCCGGCCATCTGCCATCTTTGAGACAGGGAGTATTATTGATCTGAGCCTCCAGGGCCCCAGATAATTTTGAAAACCAAGAGCAACTGCAAGCCATTTAGGGAGAAACAAGTCTCCTGCTTTGCTTCCTCCAAGGCAGTATTTTTAATAAGCAGCTTGTTCTTCACTGACTCCATTTGAGTCGTAAATGGTGAATTTTGTTTGTTCATTTGCCCTTTGAAGAAAATCTGTTAAATATCCCATTATGTCATTTGGAGAACAGAGGCTTTTTCCTCTGCCCACTCTAAGATCTTAATACCAGCCGATTTGGATCTGAGTCATTTGTCAGATTGCACTTCAATTTGATGTGCCCTGAGATGAGCTGTGTCCTTTCTAGCACAGCGCCCTGTCTCTCCCCGGAGTGGGATGGGGAGATCTGCATGGGAGGCATCGTGTGCCCGTTATAACCTGGAGCTGAGCAGGGAGAGGACTGCGGGGCGAGGACTGTGGGGCGAGGGGGATGGCGGAGAGGGCCGTCTGCTGTCCCCCAGGAGGCATGTGGGTCCCGTTGATGAGAAGCCAGAAATAAGCCAAAAGTGCTTCCGTGTTCACAGCATTTCCTGAGCAGCAGGACTTGCAGAGTGGGGAGGCTGGGCATGGGTCCTGCCCACTAGGGGTCTGTAAATTTGGGGGAGGGCCAGGCAGACAGAGAATATGAATCAGAATATATTCTGTATTCTTTTAAATTTCAAAACACAGAAATGACTCCTAGGGCTGTCACTTGAAAATAGGCACAATTGTGGGAACACATGCCTATAACCCCAGCTCTTGGGAAACTGAGGCAAGAGACCCAGCCTGGGCTAGACAGTGAGTTCAAGGCCTGCCTGAACTCTATAGCAGACCCTGTCTCTAGACAAACAAACCCAAGCACAGTTAATCAGCATTTTGGAATTGCTCCTTCCATATTTATGTGTGTGTACTACACACACCATAATACGATTTTTATCTTTTTCCAGTTGCCATGAGCATCTTCTGCCATCTTATAAGTGGACTGGAGTTTAACAGCCTCACCCTTGTTAGACACGTAGATTGTTTTAAGTGACTCACTATTGTAAAATATATTCTTAAAGTCTCTGTATACTCAACAGATATTTTCCTGAGTGTAGGATTTTTTTCCATAGATTATATTCCCAGATATGTAATTGCTAGGTCAAAGGCAGATAGAGATAGGCAGTAAGCATAGAATTTATTTTCACACCCTCATCCCAACAACTTTCAGTTTGCCAAAGTGTAGAAGTGATGGGAACTCCAGCAGTCTGTCAGGTATCTTTTCAAAATGGCCGCCCTGGTGCAGAAGCGCACTTCTGGGAGATGTGGTACCTAGTCCCTCTTTGAGGCCCCACTAGACAAACTTTGATCCTATGTGCATTTGAAAACCTCTTATCTGATGGCCCCATTTTCTTATGTGTGTATATAAGCATTCATGTATTTAGTCAGTGTTGAATCCAGGAACTTCTCATTGAGCTACACTCCCAGCTCTTTTTTATTTCTTATTTTGTGGCAGAGTCTTGCTGAGTTGCTCAGGGTGTAGGCTTGACCTTGTAATCTTCCTGTCTGAGCCTCCCAGAGTACTGGGATTATAGGCATGTGCTGCCATGACCACTTATGTTTATTTGTTGATCATTAGATGATGCTATAGAAGAGATTGGTGGAGTTTTTGTTTGTTTGTTTTTAGTACAAACAGCACATATAACACAGGGCAGGCTGCAGCCGAGGGGGCACAGGTGCTTTATTAGAGACAGAATGTGGACGGGGGACGAGGAGGCTCCCTCATCCAGCAGGGTGGGAGCAGCCCTGGCTGCTCTCCACAGTGAGGTGTGCAGCATCCCTGGCCACACTATGCTCAGCACGGGAGGACACTCAGTTACAAAGTCACGGGAGTGCCACACAAGCCTGCTTGTGGGCCCCGGGGCCACACAGATCAGCCCCTAGGGCAACTCCCTTGCACATTCATCATGGACTACTCACAGTGAGGCAGAACACGAGTTAATTTCAGAAGAGTCGTATTTACAAAAATCTGTACACACCTTGAAAAATGCATGAAGTTGTCATTTGTGTATCAGTTGCCGGACCAAAATATTAAAATGAGATAAAAGTACACATTTCTCAATTATTTTCAAAAAGATTAATATTTTTAAAGCATATACATGGTACTTTGCATTAGCAAGACCTAGGGAGAGATCAAGCGGCCCAGCATTCCCTGAGCCCCTGACAAGCCCAGCCGGGGCCGTGGCCAGGTCCACTGGGCAGACAGTGATGAAATACAACAAAGAGAGCATGTCTCTGGCTAAAACTTGGGCATTAAAATAAAGAGGCAAATAAGAGTGATCATGGCAGGTACGTCAAGGTGGTGAGCTCTGAAAACCACAAACCACACGACACACAGAGCCACCCTCCAGGCATCTCGGATAGTTTAGTATGAGACACCAGTACCGGTGCATTGCTAGTGCTCAACAAGGGCCACTTAATACTTGGGTCACTGCTTTGTCATTCTCAGGCATGGTTGGGAAACTTTTTTTGCGGGGTTAAGGAGAGAAAGCATGGATAGATGAGCATAATTTGATTGAGCTCTGTCATCTGAAGGGCTGTCATGTTGAACGCGAAATAGACTTGTGTGAGTCTAACAGACAGAAATGTGCCCAGAAGTAGAAGGTGCTTATTAAGTGTACTACTAAGAGCAACAGATATTTGGTTTGTCAGAGTAGGCTAAATTTCATTAAAAGGAGGAATATGCTAACAGTTCAGCTTTAGAAGTTCATACTTAGGAGTTTTATTTGATTTATAAAGGCCTTGGCGCAGTGCCTGGCATGTAGTAGGCACTCAATAAAACACAGCCACTTCCACTTTATCTTGTTCAGGAGTGAGTGGCAGAGTTGGAATTGTGGCCCTTTTCTGGTTCTGTTTAGAACTGTGTGATCAACACCTTGGGCGGTGCTTCTAACCTTCGTGGGTGTGTGGCTTTCCCGGGGACCTTGTTAAAAGACAGTTCTTGCTTCCTTGTGTCTGTATTTCTGCAAAGCCTCTGGCTATGTTCCTTCTGCTGCTCAGAGGAGTGGATTCATTTGCAGTTGCAAGAGTCTAGGTAATCCTGAAAACCATTTGATTGCAATTCTTCCTCTGAGTGAGTCTTTGTTCATTCACTTGTTCGTTGAGCAGTGTTTCTTGAGCATCAGGCATTGATGTTTAAACTCTGAACGAAGACCTGATCCCCACCCTGTCCAGTGTGTGACAGACAGAAACAGGTTCACTTGTGGCGAGAGTGTGGTTGGAGGGTTGCAGAGTGCTACGGAGCCTGGAGTGAGTGTCCAGTTCCTCCTTCCATGGAGGAGGGAGGCCAAGAAAGAGGCAGGGGACAGACCAGAGAGAGTGGAGTCACGGAGATTGTGCTAAGTAGTGTCGGATTCTCTGAGAAGGCAGGAGAGAGAGAACAACCAAGCTTCCTGACCTAGGTGGTTTCTTGAGAGGAGAGGATGGAGCCAGCTTGCGGTGGCTGGAGGAGAGGAACCGGGGGAGGAGCAGCAGCTGGTGTTCGGACTGTAGGGTCCTCTCTGGCAGGTGACAGGCGGGGAGCGAGAGAGCCTGACTGCTGTGACTCAGAGTTTGTTCTGACATCTTGTTCTTTGTCTTTGAATCCTGCTAAGTCACATTGACATTAAGGAATTTCTCTGTGTCCACAGCATTTAATTTCTTGGTAATAGATGGAAAGCAAGGGTTTACTTTTAGTTTAACCAAATGAGCAGAGGTAGAGATGTGTGTTGAGGAGTGGCCTGCCAGCGATTTTGGAAAGGCAGAGTAACTGAGATGCCTTTGATATTTTAACTTGGAGTGATGGATATTAGTGATAATTTGCTGAGCTACACTTAGGTGAACTCTTGTCCCATCCAAGTGAGTGCCAATGGCTTCTCCATTCATCCTTCCCGACCCCTTTGGGATTTTACTTCTGTGCCAAAGGTCTTTGGGGACATAGCATGAGCAGCTTCTGGATGATGGTGGAGGAAAAAGGCCCATTGCAGAAGGTGAGAAGCGACCCTTTCGCAGAAGTTGGGAGAGGGAGTGTTTGGTGACCACAGACCCATCATTCCATCTTACCTTTTATAAAAAGCAAATATATTTTTAGCTGACTGAGTAAGACGTAAAATTATAAACATCAGAGAGGTAGTCTGTGATGTTTCAGTACATAAATGCATTATGAAATGTTTGAATCACGTTAAACATACCTGTCTCCTCAAACATTTCTCATTTTTCTGTAGTGAACAGTCCAAAGCTTCATTTTGTTGCCTTTGCTGTTCCAGCATTACTGTGTTCTGAGCCACATACAGTGCATGGCACAGCAGCACGTGCTCCTGTCTCACTCCAGAGACTGCCCACCGGTCAGCTGTCCCTCCCCTTCCCCGGAACTCCTCCCACCCCCCTGGTGACCACCATTGTATTCTCAGGTTCTGTGAGATCGACTTTTTATTTCCCTCGTGGGAGTGAGACCGTGACGCATCCCCCCCCACCCCCCGCCTCGCTGTGTTTCCACATGTCCGTCATCACCTTGCCATACCTCTTTTGATGACTTTTAGTTGAAATTACAAATACCAGTGTTTCCCCCTAAGTACTTCAGCATGTGTATCTTTAACTTCAGCATGTTTTCGGTTATCTTTTCTTATACAGAGTGAAGTACAGCGATTACAAGGCAGTGCCGGCTAAGTTTTCTGGGTGTGTCTGCCTGTGGCTCGGATTCCTCTCAGGTTCCCGTGTCCCTCCTTGTCGGGCTGATCCCTGCACATTTCAGCTGCCTCTGTGACTTTTGTCCTGTAGGACTAATCTTCCGAGGCACTGCAGGCCTTCTTACAGACAGTCCTGGTGCATGTTCTCTTCTGTGAAGATCTTTTTCACTCAGCACAATGTTTTTGAGGTTCACCCACGTCACTGTGTGAATCAGCAGATGGTTCTTTTGGTTGTTCCATGGGTGAATGGATTTATTTTTTCGTTGTGTGGGTAGAGGGTGCTAAGAATATTCACACACAGAGCTTCATGTGGTTGTACCCTTTTTTCTGTTGGTGGGGGCCTAAAAGTAGATTTCCTGGGCCTTTGGGTTATATTAGAAGGAATCACCAAAATGAATTAATGTTTTTATGTTCTCACCAGAAGTTTGATAGTTGTAGTTGGTCTGTATCACTTGAAAATGTTTTCAGAATGAAGGAGGAACTGGTAGAGGAGAGTTCTTCACCATATTTATACACTTTTATGCTTTAATAAGTTAAATTATATGCATCTGGTCTCTTAATGCTTGGCAGGATAATAGAGTGTGGGTTTTCATCACCAGATCTCTTCAATTCCAGTCAGAAATTTGGATGTGGATTGGGTGAATATGTTGTGGCCCTGAGATTTTTCTGTAAAGCATCATTCTATAGTGAGTCCTTTTTTTCTTGTAAAATAAGGTTTTTCCTTCAGGCAGATCAGAAGAATTTAAGTTGGGCTGGGACAGTTGCAAGCATAATGTGCTAAATGTAGAGACGCATAAAATGGAAGTGCCGCGATGGGACCCTATGTGTCTCGTGTGTAAAGCTGCCCCACGGGTGAGCCGCACGCCAGTTCTGGCACCGCTGTGCGGAGCTCACTGCTTCTCAGGAGAGAAAGTTGGCCACAATTCTGAAACAGCTGTCTTTGGCTCCTTCCTCGCATTTCCCTTGGGTTAGTGCAGGTGTGCCATGACTAGAATCTTTGCTGTACTGAGGTCTGGCTTTCCTGAGAACTGCTGTCCATTCTGAAGGATGCAGAGTACAGAAGCTTTGGCATTTAGACTTCTTTAAAGTGGTAGACTTCTGCAGTCTTTGTAAATAACTGCCCTTCATTTCCCAAGGCATAAAGTTACCATCAGGCAAATTTAGTTCACTTCTCATTAGTGACAAGGACTTTGTATCAGCGAAATGACAACGCTGCCAGGACTGTCCATCTCAGATGTGTGACAGTCTGACAGGAGGTTTATGCCCTGTGTTAAATAGGAGAAGTGATGCATAAATTGAGCGCACCATAAATTTCACTTAGTGCTTTTTAGCTATTTGATATTTTGAATTGCATCAATAGCCGTTTTCCAAAACCCTCCTGCTTTTACATAACCCAAAAGTGGATTTAGAAAAACAGAAGTGGCAGGAGCACCACAGGCAACATAGTCAAGTACAGCAGAGTGGAAAGACCATGTGAGGGCCAAAGAAGTACCTGCCATTCCTTCCTGGGGAGTCTGTCCTTAAATTTTACTTGATCCTGGGTAGCTATGTGTGATTTGCCAGAATTAGCAACTCTTAACTTTGGTTAATTTTTATTTCATGGCTTTGGCATTTGTTCCTGTCTTTTTTATTTTTTTAAATTTAATTTTATTTTTTTTGCATTAAAAAAAAAGATGTCAGTGATTTATTCATACATATTCATGCTGCACATATTTTTGGGTTGCATTTTTACACCATTCCATGCTCCATGTAGCTTCTGCCTAGCAAGGAGGAAGCGGACACTATCAGAGTTGAAGAGGATGGCGAGAATAATTTCCACAGTGACCAGCATTTGGAGCCAAGTAATGAGGTAGGAACTTGGTGGTCAACTCCTCACCTGGTATCAACTCCTCATTCACCTTCCTGGAGCCAGCCTTGGGTTTGGTATGTGTCTGTGCGTCTACTATTCATCCACCTTCACGACCTGCTGTATGCCTGTCTGTTTGCTATAAGAAGTTATAAACTAGATAATAGAACAGCTCATGAAACTTGAAAACTAACATATCATTGGGACCAGGGAATTAGCTCAGTGGTTCTGGCGCCTGTCTTGCAAGCACAAGGACCCGGGTTGAATCCCCGGTAACTACATACCATACTGGGCATAGAGACTCATGCCCAGCGGCAGCCAGTACCACATACCACAGTTCCAGGCATGGTGGCTCATGCCTGTAATCCCAGCACTCTGGAGGCAGAGGCAGGAGGATTGCTGTGATGTGAGTTTGAGGCTGAGTTTAGGGCCAGCTTGAACTACAAAGCGAGACCCTGTCTCAAAAAAAAAGAAAGAAAACTAACATATCATTGCCAGTAGAAAGAATAGAATAACAGCGATTGGATGTTGGCCTGGGTAGATATTTAGACATCTAATTTAGCCTTTTACCCTTGGGAAACAGGTCTTTGAGGGGAGATGATTGATTTAGAGCCCCGAGCGAGTCATTGTCAGAGTTGGGACAAGAACCTTTGTGTCTAGACAGCTGTGAACCCCAGGTCACTTCAGTACAGCATAAGGGAGTGTAGATGGAAGTAAGCGACCTCAGTCTCCTGGTGTTTCCTGGGCCTGCAAAGAATGTGACCCCATCAGTGCAGAACGTTCCTCCTGTCATGCCATTACAATGGCAGGATGCAGTCCCCAGGGTTGGCAGAATCCTGCAGACTGAGCTGTGGTGGTAGATAGGAGGCCACAGGTGTGGCATTTTCAGTCTTCACAGTGTTCAGGCTTGTGGTGTCATGAACAGGAGACACGATAAAGCACAATTTCAGAGAGCAAAGCAATTGAAGACAGGGGCTTTGGAACCAGATAGGCCTGATCTTGAGTCCCAGCGGTACATAGTGCACGACTCTCTGGTGATCCCAGTTAACCCTTACTTGACAGCTGAGCCTGAGCTGCTTTAGCCCCGAGGATAGTCACACCTCCTTTAGCATTGTTGTGATATTTAAAAAGAAAGTCATGTAATAAGTGCTCAGTAAATGGTCATGATTACTATTTTTATTATTCTACTCTAGACTTCCCCATTTTTGGAAGTTGCTTGTTTGATGGATTTAATAACTAGATTGGTGACAAAGACCTATAAATAACAGCTCAGTTGTGTGGGTGTTGTCTTCCATTTTAAAAACTCTTAATCATTTTTCCAGTGTGGAAAGATGGGGGTGATGGCTAGTGTGTATATCACCAGCAGCAATGAAGTCAGGAGGAGTTATTTATAGACTGTAGAAGAAATTTATAGCTTGGGATAAGGGAGAGAGAATGCTAATTGCAGTCCTACCAGGCATGCCCAGAACAGGCTTTAACTGGACCTCCTTGGTGCCACTCTTCTGGGACTCTCGGTGACCCAAGAAGATGGATCCATAAATAACATCTCCATGGGGATTAGGGATGCTCCACCTTCCTAATGAGACACTTCAAAGCCATGCTAATTAATGTGTGTCTGTAGAGAGTGAGTTGGCTTTCTGGTGTGGGCAGAAAGTACATAATAAATGTTTGGTGACCCCTCAGTAAACACTTCTAAGGAGATGGCCGTGGGATGGGAGACATACATCTGTTGTGTATCTGTACGATTATGACACTTACTTCCCCTGGCTCATTCCCTTCACTTCTTTCTCCAGGAGAGGTGGCATCGCTATTAACCTTTTTATAGATGAGGCTATTGAAGATGCTTTAGCATGAGTGTGTAGATCTGTGAGCCTGTGACCTTCTTTTTCCTTTTTTCTCCCCTTTCCTTTTTTCTCTGCTATTTGTGCTCATTTACCCTGCGTCTTCCATGGACTCCCTTCTCCTCTTCCATGTCTCAGTATTTGACCAAGTACTTTTACTTACAGGTTATGGGGGATTGTGCCAAAGGACGCTACAAAAATGGATATTTAAGGCACACAGGTTCCAATATTTTAGACTACCCCGAGCCTCATAAGGCTGGCTACCCTGGAGACCAGAACCTAGAGGGCAGCATGCTCTTGGGTCTACTCGCCCCTTTCTTCAGTGAGAAAGCCATGCTGTCACCGGAGCCCAGGTAGGTGTGGGACCCAGGCGAGGCTTTGTCCCTCTGTTTGGAGAGGAGAATGCACTCACTTTGCTAAGTGGATTTAGACGGTGGTGCTGTAGAGTATACCTGAGAGAGCTCCTGAAATGGCTCGGAAGGAATCTTGCCAGTTGTGCAATTAGGTAATTAGGCTGCGCACTGGTGGCTGTGAGGGGGCTGTAGCACAGTCTCGTGCAGGCCCATTAGAAAGAAGCAAAAGCAAGCTTTGCTGGAGAATTATTCCTGGGAGCCCCAGAAATGGCTGCTTGGCTGTTGGTGAGAGAAATCAGCCCTGCTGGAATCTCCTCCAGTTTCTACAACAGCTTAAAAAGTACCATTGTAGTTGTGACTCTGCTGTTTTATGTTGAGCTTGAACTAAAATTCTCTTCTCATCATATCTGCTGGGAGTCATTCCTATGTGCGGAAATACAACAGGTTGTTTTCCTTAAAACAAAAAAGGAGAAACATTCAGTACATTTGTATCTTTTAAATTAATCCTTCATGAGCTGTTTTCCCTTTCACATTCTTTCTAGTTCATCTGTGATAGCTGCTTGGGCTTTGGACTCAGAAGAACTGTGCTTTCATCTGTCAGTGGCTCAGTTTCCCTGATCACTTATTAGGTTGCTATGCAGAGTAAGAAAAAAGCCTTTAAGAAAAATGAGTGGCATGCATCACGTGTTCAGTGAAAGTTTTCTGTTCTTTTCTGTACCGATGGTCATTACCTACAGCCCCAGACCTCTGGCCAGAACCAGGCGGTCTAGGATTTCCTATGTCTCTGCTGGGGTAAGACTTAGGTCATTGGAGAATATTTCTTCAGCATTGCAGGTGAAGTTTCTAGGGAAAATGATCAGTATTGTTACTGGTCAGGGAAACACCTAGATAGTCCTTCTGGAGGGTGTTTTCCTTGGCCTGGAAAAATCAGGGTTTGGAGTGACACCAACTGAACTGCTGTTTCATTGGACCCTTTGTCTCATTTCTCACTCTCTGTGTTTCTCCATCTGTGAAGGAGGATTGGGTGGGGTGATGACACTTATTTACCACGTGGAGATCATACAAGAATTAAATGAAATAAAGGGTATATAAAATCAGGTCAGTGCTGAGTGAAGTTTTGGCTCTATTATTCTGTAATTCATGGCCTTCTCATTATTTCTACCCTTTTCTCCTAACTCCAGGTAAGATTCGCAGTGTATACAAGTGTAGCAGGGATTTGTGCCTCTGCTCACTTGTGTGCAGGGGTCTGATGACCTCAGGGCACAGGTGGAATAGACTCAAACCTAAGCAGATGGCTCCTTTACCCACCAGCCATCTACCTTGAGGCTACATGGGCAGCACAGTGGCTGGGCCCTGGCGTAGCTCTGCTGTAGTGAACCAATCTGTAAGGATGGACAATGAAGCAGCTTATGTGCTGCTTACATTGGTCTCATTAGTTGTCTTCACTTGATCAGAGTAACTTGTCTGTTGAAGATGGAGTGGAAAGGTGGAAAGGAGCCCCATGTGGACTCTTTCATGTGCCATATCCAAGCATGGCCCACCTTGGAGAGTGGGCTGGCAGGTCCCTCTTCTGCCCCGGCCTTGCTTTACACGCTTCCGGCTCATTTGCCACCCCCCCATGATTTTTTTTACCACCTTAGGTTTTGGTGTTTGCAGTCTAAGATTAGGTGTGATATTTCATAGCTAAAAATTACAAAAATGTAAAAGGGGGGCTTTTGGGGGCAGATGTGCTAATTTAACAGTTTAAGAAAGGATGAATGTGCTCTTGAGCTTCAACTAAGTGGAGAGGGCTGCTCCTGGGAGATTGGATTCTGCAGCTGTGGGGATGTTTGAGGGCAGATAAGGAGCCACCTGAACGTGAGCCTGGCGGGGTCCACAGAGGTCCTTGGAGGGTTAACAAAGGCCCTGAAGATGTTTTGGCCAGGGCAGTTGTCTTGCATAAGAGGGACTGGACTGTGGAGGTCTAGACAGGACCCTGGAAACCCAGCATCCTCCTGGAGCTCCCCTGGCCTTCACCTCTCACATCTGCACCCCACTCAGGCCACCTCTTCAACATCTCTTGAATCCGTCTACTTCTCTGCGCCTTGTTTCTTTTCCCCCCAGCACGCACGCATCAGATTTCTCCAGGATCGCTGCAGTGGCCTCTTAATCAGCTCCCTGCAGTCATCTTTGCTCCTTTCCTAATCTGTTTTCCACAGACTTTCAAAGCAGTTAGTTAAAAATTCAGTGTATCATCCTGTCTCGACCCTTGAGAGGGTCTCACACTTCTTGGGGTCAGCATCTTTCTCTGGCTTACCGGATGCTGTGAGGCCTGGTGACCACCCCCTTCCCCACCACCCCTGAGCTCTGCTCGTGCTGTCCTTGTCTCGCTCTCTGTGCTCCAGCCACAGTGCCCTGCTTCCGGGACCCACAGTGGCCTGAGTGTCGTTTGTTTTAGGGCCAGTGTTCACGCTGGCTCCTCTGAACAAACACTCCTGGTTGCCGGCTCCCGTCCCCCAATCCCGGGCCCCGTGTGGAGTGGTTCTTGTGCCGCATCCAAGCCTTTGTGAGATGCCACATGGCCAGGCACCCGGGCACTCACGTGTGTTTCCAGGACCTGTCACACTTGTGTCACTCCGCACGGCGCAGCGCGGGGCTGTTTCTCACCTTCTCTTCTCTTGCACTCCCACCGCTCATTGGCAGATGACCTCGCTCCTCTATCACCAGGAAAACAGAACCAGTGGAGCTCACACCTTTTCTGCCTCTCGTGCTGCAGGCTCTATCTGTCTGGCTGTGGAAGTACCGCCAGGCCGAGGGATAGGCCCCCCATCCGCCCACCCCTGTGCCTGGTTCCTGTCCTCTTCTGGACCCTCCTTTGTGCGTCAAGAGTTCTTTCCTGTTACTAACTCAATGCACTGGCCTCATAAACACAACACAGACCTGATGTCTGACATCTGAGGGAGGGAGCCCAGGCCCATGACTTCACAGCCATTGCGGCTGCTGCCCGTTTCTCCACAGATTGGTCCAAATTCACTTTGTCTTCTTCCTTCTATTCTCTCTCTGTTGTTAGAAGTGTTTTGATAACTTCTGCTCTGTCTATCAAGGTCAGTGGGAATTTCCAGGTTGCAGAATCCAGGGTCTGGGGTCCATCTCTCAGCAGCTGCTAGCCTCTCTTGGGTCTCTCTTCCTTTGTCCCAGTGGCTCCTGCTGCTCAGCCTCCGGCCTCCTGTGTGGAGGCTCTGTTCTCAGCCTCCTTTTGGCTGCGTCTTTTGCTCATGATGTTAGGGTGTGCTTCCTGACCACTGGGCATGCGCACAGAGCCGAGACCTGTCCTCCAGGTCACACAGCCAGCTGTGCCCTGGGCACCTCCAGCTGCATGTTAGTAGACATTTCTCATGAATTGCTCAGAATCTAGCTGCCTGTTCTAATCTGCTTCCCCTGTATTCTTTCTCATGTCTGTTAATAGCATTGCTCTCTATCTAATTAGTGTAATTTCCTCAGTTCCCATGTGCATTAGCAAGTCCTGCTGATCCTCAGATATATTCCTAATTCATCCACATCTGTTTCTACTTTTCCAGTCCAAACTGCAGTCATCTCTTGCCTGACTCCTCCAATAGCTCAGCCTCCTTTGTCTTCCATGTCTGCCTCCATTTCTGCCCCTCCATTCTCCAGAGTTACCAAAATGATGAACTTATTTATTTATTATTCGAGGTAGGGGGAATTAAAACAAAGACCCTGTCCATGGTAGGCAGGTGCTCTACCCCTGAGCCATACCTCCAGCCCCTGCAATGATCTTTTCAAAATTTAGATCCGATCGTGTCTCTTCCATCCTTAAAACCATCCAGTGGCTTTCCATGGCCGACAGAGTAGGATGAGAATTTTTTGACCCAGTCCCTACCAATTTTCTGAGTTCCTCGGCCACCTCTCTCTTGTTCACTGGCTCTTAGCGGCCCTGACCATTCTGTTCTGTGCACACCAAGCGTGTTCTCCGGTGGGACTTGGATTAGCTATTCCCTCTGTGTGGAGTGTGCTTTATCTGTATGTGTACGACTAGCAGTGTCTCTGCTCGATATCAGCTCTGTAAGCAGCCTTTCCTGACCTCTCCAGCTAAGGGGAATCTCCTTCAGTGCTCTTCTTCCTCTTCTCCTGCTCATATTCCTTGTCCTTACTTCATGCTGACTTACTTAGTTGTCAGTGTGTGTACTTCTGTGTCAGTCTTCTCTTTGGCAAAGCTTAAGTTCCATTGCCCCTTTCCCCATGCATAACCACTGCCTTCCTGTCCTATTGAAAGTACTCAATAAATATGTGAACGAACATGTGGACAGTTCATAGCTCAACTTGGTAGCAGAAGGTAAGTTTGGACAACGAGGAATAGATGATTCTGCTTTGGAGTCAGAAAGGTTTGGGTTCAAATCTTTGTTCTGTCATCTTTCAGAGAGATCGAGAATCTTTGTGGGCCTCTTCTTTTCATATGGAACAGGAAGTTAATAGTTCCTCTCTCACAATCTGAGTTCGAGGATTCAGTGTATTTAAAGGAGGAGGTGTGTGTTAAGTGCTCAGCAAATGTCAGCGCTTTTCTCTGCACCTTCTGCGTGGCACAGATGCTCGGGAAAGGGCGCGTAAACACTTTCTGGGTCTCTGACAGGACCCTAGGACCGAATACTTCCAAAGGTCCTCATTACAGTGACAGCTTAATGAATCTGCTATTCAGTATTCGAGCAAAGTAACACTTGAAATGTCTTATTTAATTGCACCACTGTTTTACTATCTGGTAGTGGCTTCTTTTACCAACTTTTACTACTCATTTGTGAAGAGTTTTTCTTAGGTTTTACAATGTGCTGTTTGGTGATGAGGAATGGTCCTCCTTCGGCTAGCTGAATAGGAATTGTCATTATTTCTTATCTGTGTTAAACAAGAAGGGGAGAGGAAAACTCAGGTTAATATCTCCTGATACGTATAATAGCAGAAGTATTTTTGAATGTCCGAGTTTTCTGTAGGTCATGACGACTTGCATTTCCTAGATAATTCTATGATAGAAGTGAGCCAGGCACCATAGATTTTAGTTTTGCTTTTTATGTATTTCATCCTACTTCATTATGCGGCTGCTGCTGACTGGAGCAGAGTTGAGTCTGGCCTGATCCGAGTCACAGGAATCTGGGTGTGGGGAAGACGCTGTCCTGCCCCTGGAGGGTGGAGGGGGATGAATTGGGGCCTGCTACTTCCAAGGGAAATAAGCTCAGGGTGAGGGAAGGGTGGGGCACGTTATAGGAATGCTGGGCTTTGGTCTGACTATCCCACAAGATTTCCTTCAGGAAGGGAAAATGACAGCCGAAAAGGAAGTAAGACCCGTGTGGCCTAGCTGCCCTCTTCCTGCAGGCCACGTGACCTGCATCTCCCCCTCCTGCACGCGTGGAGGAGCAGCCCTCCCCCAGGGCCTGCCCCTGTTCCTTTCCTCTCTAGTTCTTGGCCTCAGTTTCTTCACTTCTTCTTTGTTTCTTTTGTATATGTTTCCTTCCTTCATTTTTTGGAAGATAAACATTCTTATTTTGAAGTCTTTTTCAAATTGTTTTATGGTTTCTCTTTCCTTGAGGGTGAGTTGGCTCATTTCCCGGACTGACTTTTTTGTTGGCTTGCCTGTGCTAACAGTTCCCACTTGTCCTCTCCCAGTAGGGTGGTCTTCAGGTTCCCTCTGCTAGGCTTCTTCAGGAAGGTTAGTGGCATTTAGCAGTTCCTCTTCTACCCTGGGCGTTGGATTCTGGCTCCACTGCCTTCAGCAGAGGCCCTGCTCTGGCCCCGCTCAGGCTGTTCCCCGTGTGTGATGCATAAGCAACTCTGTCTTGAGTGGGAGCCCAGTGGTGCCCCTGTCGCTTCTGTGATCAGCACAGAGTGGAAAGTGCTCCTGTGTGTGCTCACCCGCCTTCTGGAGGGAAGTGTCTTCTTTCTGAAGCACACGTGTGTGGGGGCTTCCTTTCTTTATGTGGCCTGCCTGGCTCTTCGTGTCTCTGGCCTCACCTCCTATTTGCTCTGCTTTGGTGACTGTTCGTGCCATGTCCCATGTATATAGACTACGCTGCACGGATCCCCTCCGATCCTGTCCTCCACTTCGGAAGCCCCCTCTGACAAGGCGCTTTCGGTTGTCATCTGGACACTGGGGTAGTTGACCTGTAACTCTCCCACTTCCACAGGGCCTCTGTTTCTCCTCTTCCACTGTAGAATGGTGTTTGTATACATACTGACCTCTCTCACAGTCTGAGTCCTTGCTGGCAGTTTTGTGTCCCTGGTTCCCCCTATAGTGTCTGGCATAAGAAACACACTCACCAAAGAGTCGTCTTAAATCACCATACTACGTGTTTTCCATGCTGGCAGAGGTAGCGAAATAGAGATTTGGGTGCAAGTGATTAACTCGGGCTGTGGCACCAGGGAGCGGGAGAGGCAGAGAGTGTGGAGAGAGTGAGGCGGTGAGCACCGAGCCAGTGAGGGTTCGCTATTGATCTGCTAAATGCTCTGGGCAGCTGCGGCCCCACTTGCTGGGCGCCCTCTCAGAGACAATAGCCTGTAGCTGTGTTGTCTGCTGAAGGTTAGAGCCTGAGCTCTTCCTACCACAGCTCTCTCCCCCACTGACTGCGAGTTCCTCAGAGGAACCGGCTGCCCCTCGCTTCCACAGTGCACAGCTCAGACGCTTTAGAAGGAGCCCGGGCCGGGAGATGCAGAGGTGCTGCAGGTGGGACTGGCTGTGTCTGCAACCACCGCTGCAGGTGAAGTCAGAGGGAAGCTGAAAGCATGTGACATAAAAAGTAGCCACTGAGGTACTAACTTGTTTAATCCTTTTGGCTCTCCTGTGGAGGAAGACTTATCTTCCTTTCAAAGAGTCACAGAGTTCGAGTTTGAAGCCATTTTATTTTGCTATTTTTTACATGCTGGAGATTGAATCCGTGGCCTTGTGAAATCCAGGCGCCTCCATCCCTGAAGGCATTTTTATCTGCCTTCAAAGCCAGTGTGCCTTCTGCTCTACATAGATGCATGTTAATGAAGCATCTCATCTCTAAATTAACATCTATTTATTGAGCACTCACTATGCCCCGGGAGAGGTCAGGTTACCCATGGACTGGACAGGATGGTGAAGTTTCAGACAAAGCCACTGTTGCCCTTGGACGTATGAATGAGGCACATGTTTTGGGTTAGGGTGGACACCCTGTAGTGTCTTGGCACCTTGTGCTCCCACTTCTCCTGCCTCGGCCCAGCATACACGCACTATCCAGGTGGCCTACTCACTTGGTGAACACTTCGTGTCAAATGCTGCTCCTATCCATGCAGTACACATGGTAGTCACTGCCTTGCTTGGGTATTGGAAAATTACATGGGATAAAATGCTTGATGTGGTTCCTGGCATATTATGGGGACTATATTTAGTTTAGGCAGAATCTGGGCAAGAGTTAGTGGGGACAGTTTGGGAACTGGGCAGAAGACATATTTATTTCTCTTGCTTCCTTCTCTTTGGAGAAACAGACCAGACCTTGTGAAAGCACTCCATGAACTGCTTCTGGAGCGAATATGCTTGGGAGAGCAGGGAGCTTTTGGAGAACACCTTGATGGTCAAACTGAGAGGAAATTGAAGCAAATGGCCATTCAGCTGAGAGATGAACTTGGACATTTGGTCCAAGCCAACTCATTCACCAAGCCATGTGGTGAACTGAAGTCAACAGGAGCCCAGCTAGCAAAGGTGCGTGAAGTGGCCAAGGTGGAGCTGAAAGATGCCTCAGTGCAGACTGTGCCCACGGAGAGCCACCTGCTGAGGTTTGACTCTGACGGAAGAAGAGAGGCTGGGGAAGCAAAGCCAGCAGATGCCATATCCGGTGCTGAGCCAGAAAACGAGTGCAGGATGCCGGGACAGCAGGCCACTCCCTGTCCTTGTCCCAGCGCGGCCAACAAAGTAAGTTTGTCTGTGTATTTGAAAGAAAAGGTCCAGTGTTTCTCTGCATGCACTGCTTGCTCATGGCCTCCATGTAGAGGTGTCCGTACTCTCCACTGACCCCTCCGTCCTCTTTCCTGTCCTCACTCCCATCCTCTGACTCCCGTTTCAACCCCAGCTCTGTGTTTTTGTCTATATATCAGGATAGTTTTTGTTTTCCTTAGAAAAACCATACATTGAATTATGTTCCTATCTTAACCTTCTCTTTTATGTTATGTACTGGGGACATTTTTTCTTATACTGGCTGCATAAGAATCCATTGTGAAGATGTGTCAGAATACAGTTTTCACCGGATGATGGACATTTCCGTTATCAGGTTGAAGTAAAATTGTAATGACTTCAGAGTGGCGACGAGGTTCTATTTTGTGAGGATCTTTTGAGGGAGAGATAATTTTCTCGGCGCCATTCTGGCTCAGAGCCAGATCCTCGGTTCCCATGATAGGCCAGTGGTTAAGAGCTGGGGCTGGAACTCCCACTGCACCTTGACACCTTTTCCTTTGTCAAGCTGTCTTTCAGTCGTGGTGGCCCAAAATGGAAGGGTCTGGTTTGGTTGACTGCTCAGTGTTGGTGCTCTCTTGGAGCTTCTCTGCAGACATAATCAAATGTGCAAGATTGTTCAAAAGTAGGCTTTCCCGGCAGCCATTGATTGGGTCTTTACTACAGTCCGTTGGAGAGCAGAAAAGTTGGGGTGAGAATCCCTGTGGCTGGGAGATGTGTTCTGGAGGGCACAAGTTGATCGTGTTCCTGCTAGAATTCCAGGGGAGACCACTAGATTCTTGTCCCCAATGGCTGTTTTGTACCTGAGAAGTCAACTGTATGTGCTGCTTCTTACCATCAGAATGGAGAACTAAGTTTATTTTCTGACCACTAAATTACTGCTTTTGTGCATACCAAAGAGAGTTAGATGTATCATTAGCAAAATTGCTTTTGATTGTTTTAAATTATGCACCAAAACTGTAATTTCCAGAAAAGGGTTTTCTAAAGATATCAGTAGAGACCTAAAAAGAAAAAAAATACACTGCCATTATATTAATGGTACTCAAAATGCAAATTTGTGTAATTTGGCTAGAATAAAAGTGCTCTCATCTGCCCCAGCTCCTTCAGTTGGTACCTGTCTATTAGGAAAACTAGGTAGTTTTTAAAATTTGTTTTTGTTTGCTTTTTTTTTCTATTGTGTGGGAGATGTCATCCTCTGTTTAGGATAATTAGATAATTGAATGGATTTAATTTCCTCAAATATATTAATTATTTTTGTTTGAAATTATCTGTTTTGTGTTTTAAAAGAAGATAAATTGTGCTTTTCTTTAAAATTTTTCTTTTTTTTTTGGACAGGGTCTTGGTTTGTAGTTCAGGCTGGCTCTGAGCTCAGCCTCAAACTCACGTCACAGCAATCCTCTTGCCTCTGCCTCCCAAGTGCTGGGATTATAGGCTTGAGCCACTATGCCTGGTACTGTGGTAAATGGTACTGACTGCTGCTGGGCATGAGTCTGTACCCCTAGTGTTGTATGTGGTTACTAGGGGATTGAACTCAGACCCTTGCACTTGCAAGACAGGCTCCAGAACCACTGAGCTAAATCCCCAGCCCTTCTTTAAAATTTTTATTATCTGCTCTATCAGGAATAGTGCTGAATTCTTTCTGGACTGTGTCATTTACTCTTCTTAACGAGCATGAGTTTTGTAAGTCTGCATATATTTTACACATGAAGAAATGTAGACATTAAAAGACTCAAGACAGTGGTCCAGGGTGACTCAGCTGGGACATGGATTGAGACGCTATGACCTTGTTCGGTTTTGTTGTCAGACAGCCATAGTATATGGAGTCTGGAACCCTTTATCACCTGTGTGTTTCCAGTGCATGCAAATGTGAGGAAAGTTTAATGATTTTTCTTTGTGGTTTTGGTGCTGGCTGAAGCCAGACCTCTGGTATCTTGCACACATATAACTCGGATGGAGAGTAAAACAGAGACCAGATCTCCTGGCTGTTTAATTACAGAGAAAGGGGAAGGACTTTATTTAACTGATGTGGAACACTTGTACAATGAGTCTGGTCTCTCTCAGGGCCTCCCATGGGATCCGTGTGGCCTAGACCTTATGGCTGGCGCGGTGGCACACAGTGTAATGAGTCATGAATGTGTAGGGTGGTACCTTCTGTGTGGTGGGAGCCCAGAGTGCGTGAGTTCCTGCCTCCATCCATTCCTCAGCAAGAAGTTCTGCTATTAAGGGGGTAGGTGGACTCTGTTTGGAGCCCATAAGGTAGCATTTCGCGTGCTGTTATTTTAGAGCAGGCGTTGGGTTGACTGACGGCGGTCTTCCAGCCTGAAATTGGCTTTGGCATTTGTGCACTTGCAGATCTTTTCTGCTGCCATATGACACACAGATTTGGTTCTAAGAATAAAAATTGGTGGAGACCCAGGACCAAGCACACAACTCCTATTTTCCAGCCCTCTTTGTCGAACCATCCACCTCTTCCCAAGTGTCCTCCTCACCCCTGCAGACTGCTCTTGTCTTTGAATCTGCTCTCTCCTGTTGCCTGGAATTTCAGGGCAGAAAGCATCTTGCTTTTCCTAACAGAGAAATAGAGTTAGAAGAGCTTGAATCCGGAACCTCCTGTGACACTGAACTAGTTGTTTCATCTCTCAAGAGAACAGGCATGAGACCCTCTGCGATGTGGTGAGCTCTGAGAGTACAGGCTTGATCCAGAGATTGTGGGAGACTGTGCTGGAAAGCATTTGGCACCCTAAAATGTGCAAGAAAGGCCCTTACTCTGCCCACGTTGGAGCCGCTTTGGTTGTCTCCTTATACCTCAGGTTCCAAATATTTCCTGGTTTAATATTTGGTTCCCATTAAAAAATTATAAACAGCTTTGTTGTAGATAGAATTTATATGTGTTTTGTCCGTTTAAAATATAGAACTCAGTGGTTAAGTAGATTTAGGGGTGTATACCCATTACCACTGTTGGAATGTTTTCATTATCCCCAAAGACTCCATACTCAGAAGCAGAGAGGTCCAGTTCCCCCGCCTACACATCCCTAGCCTCAGCCACTTACCGTATTCCTGCTGGCTTGGACCACTTGCGTGACTGTCCCATAGGGCCCCTTGTACCAATAGTGATACAAACAGATCTAATCACTTTTATTGATATTTTTATTAATAAAATTAAACTGGAGCCACCCAGCAGCAAGATATGAATTAAATCAGAGCCACCCGGCAGCGAGACATGTGAATTATGGCCTCGTTGTCATGTATCCATCTACTTTCAGGCCATTTGTTTACATTTACCTAGTCTGGATATTTCGTATAAATGGAGCCATGCAGTATGTGGTCTTTGGTGACTGGTTTATTCTGCTTAGCATAATATCTTCAGGGTTCATTCACATGGGAGCACTGGATCAGTACTTTATTTATTTTTTACTGCTAAGTAATATTCTAATGCGTGAATATACCAGGTTTTATTTATCCACTCACCAAGTACAGCACATAAACTGTTTTTACTTTTTGGGTATTATGAACAGTAAGCACAAATTTTGTATACATATATTTTCATTTTTTTTAGGTAGACATGTAGAAGTAGAATTGATGGGCCTCTAGTAACTCCATATTTAACCTTTTTAGGAGGTGCCAGACTATTTTCTAAGCAGCTGTGCCCGTTTTACATTACCAGCAATCTGTTAGGCTTCAAATTTCTCCATACCTTTCTTCATACCAACACTTACTACTATCTTTTTGATTATAGTTATCCTAATGGGTATCAAGTGGTGGCATATTATTTGTACCAGCATCTTTTCATGTAATATTAGCTGTATGATAACTCCTTTGGAGAAATGTTTATGCAGTGTTTGGGTCATCTTTTAATTGGATCATTTTTTGTTGTTGTTGAGTTACAGTAGTACTTTGTATACTCTAGATTTAGTTCCCTCTCCTGAGTTTTAAATTTAAGACTCACCAATTAAAAGGCACCCTCATTTGGCCTCTAAGTGTTCGTATGCTCATTCCAAAAATAGTTTTGGAGTGCCTGCTATATACTCATTTTGTGTTGGAAGCTGCAGATAGAGTGGGGTCAAAATATGCAGAGCCTCTGCACTCTGAACCGTATTCAGGCTAGCACAATGAATAGGTGGTGAATACATAATTGCACAGATATTTAGTTATAATAAGACCATTGTTCTCTAAGGAGCATTCTATGGGACCATAAGTGCACAACAGAGAGACTTGACTTGGGTATTGGAAGTCAAGACTCATTGTCATGACGAAGGTGCGTTTGAGCTGAGTTCTGATGAATGATTTAGAGTTAGTGGGGAAGTAGAAGAACCTTTTTCACCAGAGAGGTGGGAAGCAATTACAAGAGTAGATTAGAGGGCCAGGGGTGGTTCCAGCGCTGCCTTGCAAGTACAAAGGTCTAGGTTCATCCGGTAACCACATAAGACAATGCCAGGTGTGGAGACTTACACCCACCAGCAATCAGCACCACATGCCACAGTGCTGGGCATGGTGGTTCATGCCTGTAATCCTAGCACTTGGGAGGCAGAGGCAGGAGGATTGCTGAGAGTTTGAGGCTGAGCTTAGGGCCAGCCTGAAGTATAAAATGAGACCCTGTCTCAGAAAAAAGAGTATGTTAGAGAGAACAAAAGTGAACTCACGAAGGAGGACCAGTCCAGGAGGCTGTTACATGGCCTGGGTGAGAGCTAACAGCATCAGTATGTTGGATGGTGGCAGTGGAAGTTGAGGAGAGTTGAGAGAATTGAGAGATGATGGAAGAATTGATATCATTAAAATATGACAAGTAGTGAAAGTGATGAGAGTAATGGGAAGTTTAAAAAAGACTTCCACATTTGTGGACTGCACAGTAAGGGGACGATTGAATGACTCACCAAGACAGAGAAGTACAGTGCTGTGGATTTGTGGGTGGGGACACTGAAGCACTGAATTTGGGGAATCCCCTGGGTCAGTGAGTGACTCAGGAGCCACTGAAGTAAGGGGTAGTGCTGGTGGACTACCCCTGTCTAACATGGTAAGAGACAGATAGGCTTCTGCTGCAGATGGGTGGGGAAATGCAGCAATAAGTGAGAAAAAATACTTTCCAAAAGATTATGCTAGAAAAAGAACTGGAGATGTGGAGCATCTGAACTGTCTGAAGGCAGCATGCCAGAGCTGAGAGCATGTCAAGAAGTTGACCCTTGACAGTTCAGTAGAGGAGATGCCAGCCATGATACGTGCTCCTTGACAGAGGATGAACATAGATGCTGCTGTATGGACCAGCACTGTGAGTAGCCAGTTTGAAACCTGTGGTATAAGATCAACCAAAGGAAATAGATTTGAAGTGTGTTCATTGTTTGTGTGTATTTTCAGGATGTGAAGAGGTCCCGGCTGCCAATCCTAGCAAAGCCATCCCGGTCATTAGGAAATATGTGTCATCTTCCTGCCACCCAGGAAGTGGTAGCTTGTCTACAGGGTCAGAACCTGGAGTCGCAGAAGGAGCTGAAGGAGTTGAAAACTCGAAATAAGCAACTTCACCAAAAGTTAGTGCTGGCCGAGGCGATGATGGATGAGAGGCCAGTGCCCGACCTAGTGCTCCGGAATGGTAAGCACCAGGCGAAATGCCTTTAACATGACCTAGATGTGCAGCACGATAGAGCTGCCTGAAATGTCACCCTGGCTGTTTAGAATTGCAATAAGTTGGAGTATAGATTTCATGAATTGCATTGATTAATCTTCACAAACTCCCAAGGAAAGAACACAATAAGAAGGATTCAGTCTGTTGCTTTGTTTTTACCCCGGGGTCTGGAGCAGTAGGGTTTGTGGTGCTCTCAGGCCTTGAGGGGTCTTAGCTGCTTTCACCTGGTACTGTGTCTAGGTGCCCGGTGTGCACAGCCTCAGTCTTGGTTTTGGCCTGGCTGTGCGTGTGGAAGGAAGCCTTGGGCATGTGCCCTCAGAGGTGCGCAAGTGAGAGTCCTCTTCTCAGGGTCCTCTGGGATATTCCGGGCTTCTCTCTTGCTGAATGCGAACCTCACTGTCCACATGCCTTCCTCTCCCTCCCTGTCCCCTCGGTGTCTACTGACTCTGTTCTTTGGGAGCCTTGGTTAAACTGTGTCTGAAGGAGCCAAATCCAGAGACTTAGCGGCAACACCACAGGCAGTGTGTCTTTGTCATGCTTAGAAATCTTGGGTTGTCACTCCTTTGAAAATCGAATATCCTAAGAGCGCTTGATAGAACAGTGTAGCTCAGCACATGGTAGCATTTTACACTGTTTTCTGAGAATCCATGAAGTATGTATGTTGATTCCTGATTTTGAAGCCAAATATGTGGCTAGCATTGAGTGAGAAAGATGGACAGACCCAGAAGATGTGGTTAGCGGTGGGTAGGGAATTGGGAAGGCTCCCGTGGTCATCATTGTCTAAAATTGGAAATTGTTGGGGGATTTTGCACAGCAGAGAGATGTGATCTGACTTAAGCTTTGAAGCACAAATATGCAAACTGCTGTCTTTGGGCCAAATCCAACTTGCTGCCTGTTTTTGTAAATAAAGTTTTGTTGGTACAGAGCTGCCCTCATTCATCTACATATTATCTGTAAGTATTTTTGTGCTATGCTAGCTTGAATAGCTACAATAGAGACCTGATGGCCTGTAATGCTTAAAATATTTATTATTGGTCTCCTTAAGAAAAGTTGGCTGGCTCCGCCTTAAAGGATCGCTGGGGCCATGTACCATTGGAAAGATGGGGTTGTCGTGCACTGAGAGGGGAACGGCTGCAGGAGAGGCAGACTGTGGGTTGGTTGGTTGTCTGGTGCGGGACTTACTGAAATGCCTGTTGACCATGCTAGTGGATATGGCAGGAGGTGGAGACAGGAGGTCTGGAGTCAGGAGGGGAAATCTGGGCTGAAACTTTGGGAAGAGCCCCATAGCACTGATATTTACAGCTCTGCAGTCTCAGAGGGAATCGAGAGTGAGACTCTTCAGAGGTTAGAAGTTTAACTGAGGAGCAGCAGCTGGTGTGGAGGAAGCCAAGAGAAGATGCTATTTTGGAAACTGAGCAGAGAATGATTCACTGGGTCAGATAGCACTAGTCAGACATGTCTGAAGGGGTTCAGGACTGGTCTTGGGGTTTAACAGTGTGGCCTGCAAGGGAGCTGATTTGTGGAGAGGGCGGGGCCTGATGGCATGTGGTCCAGAGAGAGAACAGAGCAGGGAAGCTGGAGACTGCAGGAACCCAACCCTTCGAGCAGCTGAAGCATGTGGTCACTGTGTCCCCAACCTCACAACACAGGGTGTAGGGGAAAGAGAGACAAATCAGTTACAGCCTCGGCCTTTGATGTAGTTGGGGGTGTGGGCAGTTGTGATGATTAAGTCAGCACAGGAGTGGGCTGGGGGCTTCTAGAGGAAAGATTTTATTACAGACTCAGCCCAAGAGAAGCCCTGGTGCTCAGTCCTGACCTGCCATTTCTGCTCCGCAGTGTTTTCCCTTCTTTTGGAAACTCTAGGGCACCTCACTGAGAGGCTGCTCCTGCCGTTGCCCACAGGACCCTGGGGCCTCTCTGACATGGGAAAAGTGGGCACGAGTTGAGTGCATATTCTCTCTCACAGTTTTTTGAGAACCCGACTTAAACTATTTCAGACAAGCTGCAGTATATTTATGCTTTTTATGTCCTGTTATGGCAGCTCGATAGATTAATTTTATCTTATAAATTGCATTTTGCCTCCTCAGTGCTTTTATTTTCCCTGTTGTATCTTTGTGTTCTTCTCAGTTGGTTGGCTAAGTTTCAGGTCTATGGTTTTATTTTTCTTTCTCTTTGCCAGTGACTACAGCTCAGCCTTTTGTGGGAGCAGCTTACCGGGACAACTCAGGACAACAGGAAGGAACCAAAGTTATACTCTCTGTCCAAGGAGACAAGGAGGGGGACAGTAATCAGAAAACAAGCTACATGACCGGTCAGAGCTCAATTTCTGTGAACACTGAATAGCTACCTGATACCAGTCGCCATTTGGGATGGTTTAGTTCAAAATTGTCAGTAGACCCACAGCAATTCTCTCAAGGCATTACTCCACAACCTATAGTCCTCCCCTCTCCCACTCTCTGCAGTAGTTCTTATCCAAAACGGAAGCAGCTCTTTTATACCTGAGGCAGAGACTAGCACATTACTATGCCAGTGCTGCCAGTGAGACTTGCTGTGTTCTGTCCTTGAGGCCTGGAAGCCAAATCCTAACCTCTGCTGAATCACAGATTGCTGCAGATTGTGGACTTGGAGGCATCTCTGGAGTCCAAACTATTAGTGAGATATGCCTGAATGTTGTGTTTCTTATGTTTTTAGAGAAGGAGTTAAAAATGTAAGTTTGTGTGAGAATGCACCCCCAGGCATTATCTGGGATGTGCTTCTGTGTATGGCTGATATCAGAGCTGACCACAGTCTGTGTTGCAAAAGGACATTTTAGAGGACTTACATTTGTCTTACCTTATGATTACTTAACTAAAGCCATTGGAACTAACCTTTGCTCCTGTGAGCCAGCAGTGTTTCTTGTCATGAATTAAGACAAAATTCCATTAGAATGAGGTGGTTATAGCAAAAATATTTCCTCACAGGGCCGGGGAGTTAGCTCAGTGGTTCCGGCACCTGTCTTGCAAGCGCAAGGGCCCGGGTTCAATTCCCCGGTAACCACATAACAATACTGGGCGTGGAGACCCACACCCAGCAGCAACCAGTACCACATACCACAGTGCCGGGCGTGGTGGCTCACCCCTGTAATCCCAGCACTCGGGAGGCAGAGGCAGGAGGATTGTGATGTGAGTTGGAGGCTGAGCTCAGGGCCAGCCTAAACCACAAAGCGAGACCCTGTCTCAAAAAACCTAAAAAAAAAAAAAAAAAAAAAAAATATATATATATATATATATATATATAT
>PVIR01008767.1:0-55367 GCA_004026965.1 Petromus typicus
TTTCTTGAGGCTCTTTCATTAGTTCCACAGCATAATCTCCTAAGAAGAACACAACCATTGATGATTTCTCCATGTGTGAAAGTGAATGTGAGTTTTTACTCCTTGATGTCCAGCTTTTGTGTATTCATTTTTTTCCAGTGCAGTTTGTGACTTGTTATAGCTTGTCTGCAAAAGGCTTATAATTGAGAAGCTAGACAGATGGAACATGATTCTTGGCAACTTGTTTCAGCAACCCAAGACTAATTTTTTTTTTTCTCAGAAATGTTTTTTCATGGCCAGAGACTTAGCTTGGTGGTTCTGACACCTTCCTCACATGCATGAAGTCCTGAGTTCGATCTCCAGTACCAGAAAAAAAAAAAAAAAAGAAAAGTTTACTCATGAATTACAGAATGTCAAGATTAATTCTAATGGATAAAGTATAAAGATTAAATGAAAGCACTATTTTAGCATGACTGTTAACTCAGCACTCAAGGCACTCACAGGAGGATAGCTATGAGTCTGAGATCAGCCTGGGCTATGTAGTGACTTCAAGGCCAGCCTGAACTATATATAGTCTGACCCTGTCTCAAAAAACATCATCACTTTAACATTATTCTTGGTGTACTGGACTACATGGTTTTTAGGATTCTTTTATCCTTAGTTGGTCAAGTGTGAAAGATTATCGATAAGAGTAGAGATAGAACTATAGGCAAAATCTGATCACAAATCCAGAATCCCCTGCGTATCAAAAATACCCATATGAACTGAGAGCAAACAAGATCTCAGCTGTGCTGGAACAGAGTGAGTGTATGTCATGTGCTCAGAGGTGTTAGGTATTAGGTGGGGTGTATTGCTTATATCTGAAGTTAAATTGGCAAAACATAGTGCAACCGTCACATGGGCCCTATTTACAAGACAGATTAGATAGATACATGTATTATTTCAGAGACCACCATGAGAACCTGCAGAATCTGGCTCAAAGTTTTGGTGAAAATGGCTGTTGGCGTGGCTCGGTCAGTGCCGAACAGGGTGCCAACCCCAAGAAACTAAAGGTCTGGTTTCTCTCGTTGGCCTCTGCTCTTGAACAAATGGACCTCTAGGAAACCATAGCCTCCTTCAGACTTCACTCCTTTCACCTATAAAATGGAGCAGGGTAAAATTAACATAGGCACTAATTTTTTTGTAACTCCCTGGGCTTCGTTGAATGAAACTGTAACATTCTTTGTGTAACATCATCTTACTTGTAGCTCACATGCTTGCTGTCTGGCTCTGTTTCTTTCGTTTTCCTCTTTCCCTCTGTCTCCTCCACCATTCTCTTCCTTCCATCATCTTAGTTCTCTAGAAAAACTGACCAAGAGAAAATATGTGTAGAATTGTACAGGGGATTCCTGAGGTAGGTTTATAGGATCAGAGGCAGCAGGAGCGTCCACAGTGTCCATTTGTGCCCTGGACAGCAGGAGAAGACAGCAGCTGCTCAGCTCACACACAGGAAGCTGCAGGACAAGCCACACGAGCTGTCCTCCACCGGTTCTCATATCTCATGTCCAGGCTGCCACCTGCTTTTCCTGCAGTTTTCACCACGTTTTGCATCCGCTCTGTGTTCCCTTGCCACCTTTCCCACCAGCCTGACTTGAATTCTTTTTCTCAGTATTTTCACACATGACACAGCCCACAGATTAGTCCTTCTACCGTAGTTATTTTACTATGTTAGTTTCCCAGCTCAGAAACTCTTACTGTCTTTCCACACCCTATGAGATCAAGTTCAGCCTCCTATGGTGACATCTGAAGTTCACTCAATATTTTGTTGTTTCAATCCTTATATCACCTTCTCCTGGACATGTTTACAGGAGCCAAATGTGAGAGCCTGCTTTTTCCCAGCTGTCCATTGCAGTTTTATTCATTTTATTCTTCTTTCGTATTTACCCAAAGTTTATCTATAGATCTTAGCTCTGTCTCCTGAGATTCATGCAAATGTCTTTTCTGTTGAGCCGTAAAAGTTATCTCTCCCTCTTATACCCCTGAATCATTTTATCTTATTCATATGTTACTTGTTATACAATTGTTAATTCTTTTTTCTTTAACAAGTTGATGGTAAGCTCCTTAAGGTCTACCAATACATTTTATTCACTTTATCCACTGTCCTCTTCTATGAGACAACCTAAAGTGTTTCATAATGATGGATAACTTCATGGCAATACTTTTAAGACCATTTATTGCATTCTGTTTGTTGTACTACGGTTTTCCCCAAGTCCCTGATAACATTATATCCTATAACTTTTGCATTTCATTCTTTTTCATCAACTTTAGTTTTGGCAGAAAAGTCCAAGAGAACTGTTGTGTATATTCACATGCACCTACACCTAATTAATAAAAATGTTAAAATCCAAAAACTGAAGAGATACATGTGGCTGATTCTAAAGCAGTTGGCCAGCACTGCATGAATGAGTATGGCCCGCACCTTTTACCATCTACAGTGCTTCGCGTTGCTGTTGTGATAAATACTCACTGCAGTCCTCTAATGTGCTCTGTATCCTGCCCGGTCACTTCTTTACCCGACCCTCACTGCACGTCCTGTGCTCAGCTCCTGAACAGCACACTGGCATCTAGACCCACAGTGTCTTTCCAATTGCAGTTATGCTGCCACAGTTCAAGTAATTATGCTGACCTAGAAATTTAATATTAATGTTTGTAGTCATACTTCAATAATACAGTTCTTACTGGTGAGACATTAGAAACCGTGTCTTAAGGTGAGATGGTTAAGCAAATTTATTATGGAGTTCTTTGATGGCATATACCTTCAGTAGATTTCCTAAAAGTAGAACCCTATCAAGTTAATGTTCTCAGAAATATCCATGGGCATTCATTTGTCAACCTGTGTCACACCTAATAGAGGTGTGAGAGGTTGCACAGCAGTGTTTACCAGGTATGTGTTCACATATATATCATACTCATTCATGCATACATATATGTGTAGGTTATGTTGACATGTTAACATGCACACACGTAATTGAGATAGTCTTACCTCAAAAGGAGCTGAAAAAAAGCTAAAAAGTAGATGGTACTCTTAATCCTCTGCATTGAGCATATGAGTTTAACTTTGTGTTTATGTTTCTAAATATTTTCATAGGAGTAGAATTATGTTTGAGTCTGTTTTATCATCAACCAAACCCTTGGCAACATTTGTTTAATCCAGTGAGAAAAATATGAATTACAAGTCACATTAACCTGGTTGAAAGATTCTTTGAAATCTTTCTTCTTTCTTTGAAATTTTTCTTCTCTTAATGACAAAGTAAAGAACACTTCAATATACAGAATCCCCAGTGTGAACCTTTACATAATTGGCAATAAATACATGTTTTTCCCACTCTTCGGTATGTAAGAGTCAAAGATGAAGAAGTACCTTGCCTTTGAAAATTGTAGTGCATTGTGGAATAAATGCAAATTTCATAGTGAACACAAAATTAAAAGACTATGAAAGACTCAGAAATAGGGAAATTCATAGAAAGGGAACATATCAAGTTTAAAGCGAGAGGTTATAGAAGCAGTAGGCATAAATAATAAATATCTATTAGTGCATTTTCCCATTTCTATGTTAAATTACTCATTTATATGCTACAAATTTTCTTGGGAGAAAATCCTACTTTCTTTTTTTGGGTACTTTTAGAGCAAAGTCTGGCTCAGCCTGAACACGACCATTGAGTAGAATCCCCTGCAACGTATCAGCACCAAAATCACAATTTTCTGGGAATTCTTAGGGTTGTTCTTATTGTAAGTACTTCAGTCTAAGTCGTCCGAATTGAAATATCACCACTTCCATGTTGCCCTTAGTAAAAAATATTATCATAAAGACAGTTTAACAAAACTCATATTAGGGTAGCACATAAAACAAAAATGATAACAAATTAACTCTGAATATTCCAAATGGTCCCCAAATTGGTAAATAGCATTCAAAAACTAAACTTTACATTCTGCAGAATGGGACTTGTGTGTATGGGTACAGATTTTTGCAATTCTAAGCTTTAGGTTAAATGACCACTAAAGTTATTTCAGATCCCATATGACGTGTATTGAACTGGATTCTTCATTTGGGTTTACTTTCTGTGTAGCAAAGTGACTACTTTTGCAAAACTGATATTTTAATCTCAAAAACAAAAATGTATAAAAATGCCCAGTGTGGAACTGTTTCTGTTTGTTATTCTTTTTCTCCTTCTAGTTTCCATTTAGCAAAAGTATTGACTGTCAGTGAATTGAGCAAGGCTCCAGCAAGCCCTTGACCTTGACCTTGGCCTTTTTATTTTTGTCAGATCAATATATTAAAGTTTTGCTGTGTGTTGACTTTTTTACTTTGTAGACTTTGCTATGGCCATGACTTTCATGTGGTAATTATTTTGATTAAGTTAGACAATTAAAGTTAGTCATGCATGAGGAGAGAACACACGTGGGAATGGCTGATGGATGGAGTCCAGTCGTTCAAGTGTTCCACTGTGCCAGCATCTTCCGGTTGAATGAAACTCACCTCTCAGTTTAGTTTGGGTGACAGTAAATGTGTTGATAGTCCTGAATGTTTTCTAGAAAAATTCAGAAAGAGATCAGACAGAGAAGAAGACAATGTGTATATCCACTGTGTTCTTGTGACTGCCTCCATTTTTTTTTTTTTTTTTTTTGGCTTTGATGAACAACATCATTACTGAAATAATTAATGTTAATTAATATCCATGTCATTTTTTGTAAATGGTAGTTTAGTGTTACAATTAGACTAATTAGTATACACCATAGCTCAGTGACATGACAAATCATAGAGCAGAACAAGCTGACTCTTCTCCATTGTGATATATTAGCTAATTCACTCACTCAATAATGACAAAAGAGGGGGGAGACAGAGAAATGGGCAGGAATGACAGTGACAACTATCAAGGTATTGTAACTACATTTCTAGGTTTTTATTTTTCTGCCAAGTTCCCAAGAACTGTGAATAGTTATTTTGCATATTATTTCTTTTCTCATTGGTAATGTGATTCCTGATTGAAATTTTCAAAAATAAAGCCATGAGTAAATACAGACAATTAAAATGAAAGATGATTTCCTCATTTCTTGGATGTGCATAAGCTATCATACACTCAGTGTTTTACATTTTCAACATAAGTCACAGTGAAACTGACAACTAACTATCTGCAACACTGATTTACTTTTCAGAACCTATGCGAACACCAAAGACTTTAAAGATTGCTGAAATACAGGCAAGACGCATTGCTGTGGACTGGGAATCCCTGGGGTATAACATCACTCGTTGCCACACTTTCAATGTCACTATCTGCTACCATTACTTCCGCGGTCACAATGAGAGCAAGGCAGACTGTCTGGACATGGACCCCAAAGCCCCTCAGCATGTCGTGAACCATCTACCCCCATATACAAATGTCAGCCTCAAGATGATCCTGACCAATCCCGAGGGGAGGAAGGAGAGTGAGGAGACAATCATCCAAACTGATGAAGACGGTACGCGTGCATTTTGTTATTTTGCAAAAGATGAACTGGATGAGAAATGTTATTCCTTAACTTTTTCTTAGATTACTCTGAACTCTACTCAACTGTCTGAATGCACCGAACTCTGGAAAGAGTTTGCCTTTAACAAAACTGTACTTTAGAGAAGAATCTGAACATAAATGAAACAAACCTCTACTATTTTCTCCTTCAAACATGATATAGAAATGACAGCTATATCAATATATAAATAAAATTTTTCTCATGAAACATTAAAAACTTGATCTTGAGCATCCATGCCATATCATTTAGCTATCCAGAAAATTCACTCACTCACAAGTTAAAGTTTCTGAATTTATAAATTCATCATAGTCGGTTTTGTTTTCAAAGCTTTTGCAACTGTTTACCTGTTAATTTGCTTTTCAGTGGTTCAGATGAATCTGAAACTCAATCAGTTCATGTCTTCCAGTCTAAGTAGAAATATTTGTTAGATGTCAGCCGGCTACCATCATTCCCACGTCATATCACTATCTATGTAACAGGGCTATGTTTTACCCAAGTTCTGTGTGCTATTTTTGAATAATTAAATAATAAGAACAAATGTTGATATTAAATTGTAATATGCTCACACTTACCTTAGCAGTATAGTACATCACTAATGTGAGTAGGAATTTATCTCCCAGTTCAACAGAGATACATACAAAAACCTCAGTGATACCACTCTAATAATAACAATGCATCCTCCTGATATAAGTTTCACTGTTTCCTTGTATAAAGGCCAGCATTTGTGGGGAGGTTGCTCTGGGGTGAGCTGAAGCACAGCTTAAGGGAGCCTGGCGTCGTGCACACCACACCCTGGCCCCAAAAGCTCTGCCAGCTCTGCAAACCACCACCTCGCTTGCCTTCCATGCTCAACTCTAAGAGAGAGGTCGAGTCAGGTGGTCCCTAGGTCTCCGTCACAACATCCCTCAGGTCCTGCACATCAGGCTCAGACATAGCTCTTCATGCCAGCTGAGTGTGAGATTCCCATGATACAGGTTAAGATGCCATCATTTCCAGAAACGTCCTGTATTGATTTAGTTTCTCCTACTCCAAAATGTGACCCGGGTCTCTTCTGTTGCTTCCTGGTAATGAAAGGGAGTGAGAGGGCCAGGAATTTAGCTCAGTGGTTCCTGTGCCTTCCTTGCAAGTGCAAGGGCCCAGATTCGATCCCTGGTAACCACATACAGTGCCAGGCATGATGTCTCATGCCCACCAGCAATCAGAACCACATACCACAGTGCCGGTTGTGGTGGGTCACACCTGTAATCGCAGCACTTGGGAGGCAAAGGCAGGAACATTGCTGTGAGTTCAAGGCTGAGTTCAGGGCCAGCCTGGACTATGAAAGGGAGACCCTGTCTCAAAAAAAAAAAAAAAAAAAAAAAGTAGTGAGAGCTTTTTAACCTCCTGTAGCTCAAACTTTGAAGGTAACCTTCATGTAGTCCTCCAACTGTATGTGGTTTCATTCTCATTTTCATAAAGTTCCCCAAGAGTGATCATACAACTTATCAATCATGATTCTACATTTCATATTTTTGAGGAACTCATACATGACCATCTCTTCTATCTGTTTGAACTTTTCCTAACTAAGAAGCAGCAATATTAAAGTATAAACTCTGCCCAGTAAATAACCATAAGAATGTAGACCTCCACCTCTCAACTGCTCAGGGAAGCTTCCAAGTTAGCAGCTATTTATGGGTAAAAGGCCATTAATTGAAAGATGGACAGTGGAAATGGGAAACCTAAGACTGACTCAAATGTTCCGAAGCATCTCTAGCTCTTCTTAGAAAGTGAGATAAGGGTCCCAATGACTCTGTTACACTAAGCATTTGTAACTCATGCTGTTAATAATGAGCATATCCACGGATTTTATTGCCTCCTCTTAAAATTTCAAAACATGATTTCTCAATCAGTAGCATTAGACCTAGTTATGAGTTGTGATTTTCTTACCCACTCACCTTATAGCAATACAATTTATCTTGACAGTATTTTTTGTTATGCTTTATTATTTAACTTTCCTACAAACAAAGGAATATAATCATCTTTTATCATCTTTTTCATGTTTCGTTAAATCTTTTAACCAGATTTTTTGGTAAACAGATGACTACACTAATAGAAAACTAATCTCTGTGGAAATTTAACATAAATTAAATCAATTCATGACTGTCATGTGTATTTTAGCCAGAAATAGCTTTGTACAAGTAAAATAACATTAGCTGTGTGTTTAAATTTTAATATTTTTTCAGGCAGAGTTGCATTTTCTACTTTGTAGAATTTTTCTTCATATTAATGAGATTAAGTTGCATTTTTTATTTCACAGTAGAGTAACAAGCTTTTTTAATGTACAGTATGCAAAGATTGATGTAACCTTATTTGAAATATTTGCAAGTAACTCAGTCTTCAAATCTCTCAGTATAAGCTTCAGTTTCAAGGGAGAAAACTTGATGTATCATAATGCTTCCAAAGGGGGAAAATTATCTGAATTATAACCATTGTTGCAAAGATCAATGGATAATGATGATCTGATTAAATCAGTCTTACTAAATTATTACTGCTCTATATACGTAGAAAAAGAATAAATTATCAGCCATCTAATAATGGGATATAATTATATGAGAAGAATTCTGGGGACATCCATAAATCATGACAGCAAAGCTAGGACTATTTCCCTCCAGAACCCTTAGGTGGAATTTGTATCTAATTTATTGCACACTTTTTGAATGCATGGGAGGAATTTTTTATATGAGGTTTTGTTGTCATTTTTTATTCCAGCTTTCATGAAAATCAATATTATGAAGTTAGTTAGGCAGAAAAACCTAGATTTGAGGATTTTTTTGAGCATATGAAGCTATTTTAAAATGTACATTTATTACATTTTAAAGACTGTATTACCCATTTAATGTAATCTTGCCTTCCCCACATTTCTTTTTGTCCTTTCTTTTCCATTTTCAGTGTTATATTTCAGATGACTTTCTTATACTCCAAAAAAATGAGCTGAAACAGCTCTCTTGTAAATCATGAGTAGGGAACAAAAGTCAGCATTCTGTCTCCATTAAAAGTTGTTGATGTGGAAATGTGAAGTGACACTTCCTGCAATCTATAGACTGCACTGGAAGAGCGTCAGTAACTGTGCTTTCTTCACACAAATCCTAAGGAGATGGGGCATCACCTCTGTATAGCCATCGCTGCTTTCTTCACATGTAGACACTTAACGAACACACTTGATCTCATCCACAACTATTTACGTCTCTGCCACAGTTCACTGAAGTGCAGTTTTTTATCCCACCCATTATATTGCTCCAAGGAAAGATCAATAGTATCGCTCTTCTATGTCCATAATTTTCCCACACATTTTCCCTCCTAGAAATGTGACCTGCAGCTACTTGAAGTAAATTCTGTTGACAAAACTGAGCACATGTAGGGAGGGCATAAAAGTATAGAAATTCTAGGGAAGCTGCTTTTCAGTTCCAGCCCTCTGTATTGTGAAGAGTTAAACCATCTCCAGTTGGGAACAATTACAAGGCGCCACTGTCATTTCGTAGTGCATTTATAGGCCTAATTGAGGTAGGTGAATAAAGGCAGTTATAATCATGTCATCAAATAAACATTTACTCACTATTCGAGGTTGTGGCTTCTACCTGCCTCCATCTGCCACCTTCTATAGAGAAATACAACACACAAGACATATTTTCTTTAATTACAAAGATAAGCTGTGGTATGTGAGGAAAATGGAAGCAGTAACTATTCCCTTGGAAAACAAACTAAGGACCTGAGAACATCTATGAGGGGCCGTCCCAAGACCTCTGCTGCTAGAGGCTGTATAGGTAAACTGACTCTAGGTAAACAGAGGTGAAGGGACACCTTTAGCTGACAGAAGTAAAAACATTATCTTCCATAGAGTGATGGAGGAATCTTTTGTGTTTGCTGTGAGTTTCTGTCCCTGGTGAATTTCTGATTAATAGACCAAATTATGATGACTGTCTCAGAGGTCATGACATTGTTCTCAGTCTCCTTGTTGACTGAAATGCATTCTACTCTTGTGGCATAGCAATCCAAGTTTCTTGATGCTGCCAGCCATGAAGCAAGCACTTCCTTTGAATGGGAGATTTTTAAATTTATTTCAGTCCTTACAAAATTAGCCTATCCTTTAAAATGACATTTCTGGATGGCGTCATGTGTGAAGTTCTCTGAGACATTAGATTAAGAGGGAATATTAACTAGAAATTATACTTGCCAAATAATGGGTAGATATTTTCAAAAGGAAGTAAATATTTAAGCCAAGTACACGAGACAGTCTGTTTTACAACATGATCAGAATTAGCATTTCAGTATTTGTGTGATAAATAGCAGGTAGACACTTAAATGAAATATGGAAAAGTGTCTTGCATTTTGCCCACAGGAGCTGGCAGTGCCACTTGGCACTTCTCCCTGTTACACCAATTAAAGGACATTTGAAATTAGGAACCCACCTCTGGTGACCAGCAGACACTTCAGAAGTACACCGTGCTAAGAGCCAGTGCCGGCACAGTGGTAGAGCAGCTCCCCAGTGTGGACTGGCGTTTGACTTCTCTTCCCAGTGCTGGCAAACAAAAACATCCTACAGATGTTCTTATCATATAAGAACATATAAGAACTTATCATATAAGTCACTGAGTTTTACACAAGTCTGATGTCTTCTTTTAAGACCGAAGCAATGACATTACAACCTGTGAATCATCAAAAATTTCTTTAATGATGCTGGTGCCATTTTTAATTATTGAAAATTTTACATGTATATAGCTGTAAAGGTCAGGATGATTACTCATGAGAGTTTCAATTCAGTGCTTATGATTTGGCTTTGGGGCTCAAGGTGTGTCAGTTATTATAATTGATTATTTTATGAATTCTGTTTATGGAGACTCATTAGGGGATTATCATAATCTTCAAAAACTCTTGCACACAGTTACATCTCTATTGAAAACAAATTACAAATAAGATCTTCATGTGATGAGAGGTACACAGCAGAGAAATTGAGACTTTGTAGAATTCTCTGAAGTGATGGTATTTGCTTTGAATAGCAATAACTGTTTCCACATTTTCTTTTCTGGAACTTAGTGAATGACTTACTCAGTATCAGGGACATGACAAACTATTGCGGGTGCTGCATTTTTTAAGAACATTTTCTTTTGTTTTTTTAGTTCACATATATTTTGCACTGTTTAGCGATTGAGCTAATTCAGTTTTTCTATCGGATACAAGCATGCTTATGACTCTAAATATGTGTTTTTGTAGTGCCTGGCCCTGTCCCAGCCAAATCTCTTCAAGGAACGTCCTTTGAAAACAAGATCTTCTTGAACTGGAAAGAACCATTGGATCCCAACGGAGTCATCACTCAGTATGAGGTACTGGGTGAACGAGGGCATCAGCAGTAATGTGGATGGATGGAATAGGAGAGAGGAAAAAAGGGAAATATTAGAGGGAATTAGTAGAGGAGAAATGAATACTGAGGGGGTAAAGTCATCATGATCTTCCTTCGTCTTAGTTTATAAATTGTTATTCCAAACTTAAGAATCAAAACAGTCATTATATACCTAAAAGCTTCAAATTCTTTTTTTAAAGTTTTTTAAATTTTATTTTTTTTTTAGTACATGTTTGCAATTTGTGCAGTCGGCAGCCATCTTGGGTGTGGTCACAGGGACATGCCGCAGCTTGTTCCTTTTCTGATCATCCTCTTCTCCTCCCCCCGGGTTCCCTACCCCTGTTTCATTCTCGTTCCTTTCATCTGCCATAGCTCATGTGACAGCCTGCCGTTTTGGCCTGAGGTGGAGCTATTGGGTTCCTGAACGTGGCACTCCTTTATGGTTCTTATTTCCTCTCCCTCCTCCTCACCCTGCCCTTGTCCCCTGGACCCCTTGTCCCTGTCTATCCACCCTTTATCTTTTCCTTGTTTGCACTTTGCCTCACTTAAGTGAGAGATGCTATCAAATACTGAATATATCCTGTCACCCTGGCTTAGTAATGGGCATAATGAACAGTCACAAAATAATCTTCATTTTCCTTTTCATAAAATTATGAGACTGTCCACACAGTGTATTTTAAAAAGGACCATTGTCAATTGTGTATGAATAAGGAATTAATAGTCAAAGCAGTAAAATAGAATATAAACAGAAACACATAATTGTTTTTTAGATGTAAAAAACAGAAATGAAAGTGTGATTTTAATGTACAGATATGAGAAAGAAGAAGGAAGAAGATATAGGTAGATGGTCAGTGATACACATGCTAGAGATCGTTGCAGAATGACAGAAATAATCGCATCAAAATAAGAAGGAAAAAGAGAGAGAAATATTATGATAGACTCCAGAAGAACACCCTTTCACAGCACTGTGTTACAGAAGGGCTCGTTTCTAATTTGTCAGAACTTACATGGACCCCAAACCCACTTCCTCCAACAGGTGAGCTACAGCAGCATCAGGTCCTTCGATCCCGCAGTCCCCGTGGCTGGCCCTCCCCAGACCGTATCCAACTTGTGGAACAGCACCCACCATGTCTTCATGCATCTGCACCCAGGAACCACCTACCAGTTTTTCATCAGGGCCAGCACGGTCAAAGGCTTCGGGCCGGCCACAGCCATCAACGTGACCACCAATATCTCAGGTACGCGCTGCTCAGGTGATGAGCGCTCCTCATCTGTGACAGAGCCCGCTAGAGACTCGCACACTGTGCTGCTCCAGTAGCTCACTGATTCTTCAACAGAGGCATGAGTGATTGCGACTTGGAAACATTCACTTAAATACAAATTATTGGTTCAAGCACTTCCCAAGTCATTGCTTTTCACTGACAGAGCTCCTTTGAAAAATTACTATATAAGATTAAACATCTTTCAGAGTTTATCATGAATATGATAGACATCATGCTACTTCTGAGGAGTTGTAATCGTTAAGGAATCAGATCTCTGCTCTAAACAGATTTTAAGGAAAGAGCAGCAGAAGGATTAGAGCAACACGCACCTGTCGTGTCCACTTTCCTATCATCCTGACAATTTTACACAAAAACAAGCTTTTGTTTTTCAGTTAAATACCTTGTCTAAATGCTTCTAAATTACAGAATGGGAACATACAGGAAAACTTCAGTTGATAAGCAAATATAATTAAATTTCACATTCAGTTATACTCGCGATTTTATAGCTTGCATTTGACTAGTTTGTTTACAGATATTATTTCTCTATCAGTCAAATTGTCAGTTAAACCTGATTAAATTCTTGCTAGGAAGGAGCATTTTAATATGCCCTAAATCTAACCCAGTTTGTGTAATGTTTTTCTTATTCATGTAAGAGGAATAAAATAAATATATATTATAGGTATAAGTGAAGAATTAAATTTTTAAAAAATTAAAAGTGAGCTATATAGTATATTACAGTGGTAATTTTGTCATTATGCATTATTTTAGTTTATTCATGTCCCTTCTCAGCATAGTAATATACACCATATATTACTAATACATCGAACATTCACATTTTTGACATTGTTCTGAACCTGTAACTGTTACATCCAAGGGAAGGTGCAGTCTCTCAACTGCTTTGTCTAAAGTTTTATTTGAAAACTTACTAAATATAATACAAATTTTAATAATTTGTGTCACAAATAAAATATAGCACCTAATTTATCTTAATATTCTAAAAAGTAAGCCTTTCAAAATAGTATCCATTGTCTTAGGAAATAACAAGATACTAAACTTTTCATTTTATTTTCTGAGTAGGACAGTTTTAAATCATCAATTTAAAATATTTAGTGAATCATTTTATTAGAAAATAAAACTTTAGGATGTTACAGTGTCCCGAGACTTGTTTCTTGCTCTCTGGAATTAGAAGTGGTGTCATAATTGAGCAAGATCTTTCCACAGAGGCAGCTCAAAGTTGAAACGAGCTTATAAAAGGAAAACATGAAACAAGCACACACTCCCGAAGGCTGCATCTTGAATTCCCCTATCTCAAAGAGGGAATTGAGCAAAAACTTTGTAATTAAAAACAAAAAAATCTAATTTTTCTTTTCACTTATTTAAATCCAGTTTCACTTATGTCACAGTAATTACAGGAAATATTTCCTCATGCTTTAAAAGTCTACTTCCTGTTACTATCCATTGGGGAAAACTGCCACCACAAGTCATGCAGTATGTATGGTTAGTGTTTCTTTATATCACTTGAAATTTTAAAAAAATTTCCTCTTATTCATTCTTTGGATCTAGTAGCTATATTCCTTACCATTTTAAAGTAATTAAAATAAGAGAAATTGAGTTATTGGATCTGTAATAGTTGTAACATTACATGTGTGTGCTGATACACACACACACACACACACACACACACACACACACATGAACATTCTCATGTATAAATATCACACATATTCTAATAGTTATATTAGAATATAATACTCTTCCTTGTAAATAACTCTCAGTAGTTTGTTTTTGTATGTCACAATTCCTATATTATTTTTTCTTATTCAGATCTTTTTTTAAAAAAAAAGATATAGTATCATTCTAAATGTTATCATTACCTTTGGACTTACCTTTCTTTGAAGTGTTTTTCTGTAAAACTTCATAGAACATATATTCCTTTCATGAATATTTTCAAAATCTAGTACACAGCAGCCAGTCAGGTCAAGCCCACTCCCCCAAGAGCGGAACCTGTGATTCTCCTTACTGGCTTCTCTCGTGGTCCCAAAGTCCAGGACAGAAAAGTGCTCATTGCTATTGGAATTCACCATGTCTTTCCAGAGCTGGTATCTGCAAACATTCTCTCTCCTCTGACTGGAAGTCTAATCCATGAACTCTCTTGTTGCTGTACTTTTACTCTGGTTTTATAACGTGCTTCTCAAACTCCAGCTGAACCCTAAAATGTTCCACTTTTTGTTGTCCCATTTGCAACACGAATTCAAAAACTATGGCTCCCAGACAAGTGGCAGAATGGCCTGAGAACTTTTCAGCAGTGCACCTGTTCTGGTCCCTCCAGCACCTGCTGGAGCAGTGCCTGGGGATGAGCAAGCATCTGGGATTGAAGAATCCTTCCCTGTCCCTCGGACATTACAATCATGAGAACCACTGTTTTGGCAAACTAACTACATTTCTCTTTGACCAGCTTACAATTTGCTATGATTCTTTTGTTTATTAGACTCCCACATTGCACAAAACAATTCCTGGCTTTCATTGTGTAAATATCAGAGCCCATCCTTTGTGTTTGTATCTACAGCATTTGTCATAAAACTATCCATTCTATGTATTCAGTAAATGTTTAACAAATGAATGAATGAAATTCTTCAAAACCTTACTGCCTGTCATTTGCTCTTAATATTTCTTCTGCTAATGCATTTATTTCACTAGCTGTATAATTCACTCATTATTCACTAGTTAAAGCTCTTTCTACACAGAAACAATCAAAAGTCATTTGAAGTTGACTCATTCATACACCTTGCAATTATAAATCCTTAATGTTGTGCTGAGCACTATCCAGTACACATATTCTTCTTAAGTTTGTGACAACTAATGCATTATATCTTCATAAATACAAATAAAAACACCTGTTTTTATGCATTACACTGACTTGATATGCCCCATGATGATCACAGTAGTGAAAACGATTCAGAGAACAAGCCCAAGTCTTCCTGCAAACTTAACTCACTACCACTAGGCAGCCTTGACTCAGCTACCACTGCTCATACCTCCAGATAATAGAATTGTAGCTCTTGTTACCCTACAAATACCACTGCCAAGTTGTCTATTACCATTTTATTTCTCTCTTTTCACTGTTGATTTAAAGGCCCGAGAATATTCAAGCATAAGCAGAATGTATACCACAAATTGCCAGCTTATTTATTTTTGAAATTGCAACAACAGTTCTGCCATTCTAACTTCCCATGCTTTAGAATCCTGGTCAGTGTTGTGCTGTACAATAAGATGCACGGTAGATAATTAGAGATTGAATTGATTTTTCCTTAAATCCAGATGATTTATTCATACTGACTCATAATGTATGACTGTAATTAATTGAACCTTTTATGTTGTTTATTGGTCACTTTTCAGCTCCAACTTTACCTGACTATGAAGGCGTTGATGCCTCTCTTAATGAAACTGCAACCACAATAACTGTGTTGCTAAGACCAGCACAAGCCAAAGGGGCACCCATCAGGTAAGGAGGAGGGTGAGCAGCAACCTAGGAGATAAACCTTGGTTGCTTAGCAGCAAATAAAATGGTTCATTTCTAAGGGACATTCATCTGACAATTAATGTCAAGAAGGTTTCGCTTTTGTTTTATTTTCCTTTGATTGTGTTTGCTCATTTATCATGTGGACAAAGCCTACAGAGAACCCTCTAGTTAAATGCAGAATTCTTGAGGGATTTCTGAGGTATTCATGGACTTTGCCTTTCAGCTCTGTTCTATTTGATTTAAGAACTTTACTTTATTTTTTGCTTTTATTCCCATTTCATTTCACTTCTTCAGATTCTAGCTGTGGTACAAAATCTTTGAAGATATTTCTCAGAAACAATATGAAGAAATAAACTCCTGTCTGCTGCAGTAAGACAGTTATGAATAATTTCATATACATGATTGAAAAGTAGGAAGCTTCCATAAATAAAAGCAGGATAGTTATAACCAGTGAAACCTGTGTGATGTTTTAATTCCTGAATTGTTCGTTATCAGAAATTCTATAATACATATTAATTTATTAATAAATATTAATTCCAAAATAAATATTAAAATCTCTCTTATTACCTAATGCCTATCATCTACCAGAAAATTGTGAACCATATTATTTTTAAGGATTGATTCAAATTACTCCAACCACTTTAATTTTTACGTTTGTTATTCAATGAGTATTGGAAACTTACTCAAGTGTCATTTGAGGATGTTAGACATTTGTCTGCGTTTTGCTAATCAGGACCTATAAATCAGTGCAAGTTTTCAATAACTGAGGCATCTCAAGTTGAGCACATGTTTTTTCTTATAAAAATAAAACTACTCTTTGCATTACATATAAAATGAATAGATTTGAGCTTATGTGGACATATTTGCCATCCAAATTATTGCAAGTCACTGGCCAGCTATAAATGCTTTTCTTAATTACAAAAACTGATAGAACAATGTTGGTCATGAAAGTAATTATTGATTCTTGTCTCAGTACAAATCTGGGAAACACACTATGCTGCAGAACAGAAGTGGGTGAATGTGCTTGTAAAACAAACACTTCTGAATCTCTGCTCACTTCAAAATTCAAAGTGGGTGGAGAGTGCCGTTCATGAATCAGTGACCAGCAGGTGAATCTGATTGCAAATCCAGCGGAGAGAGACAAGATGTCTGTGCCCAATGTCTTTCTCTCTTGACGAGTGATCAGTGCCCTCCACGAGTCCCTCCCAATGGTCAGATTCACTTTGTATGTGATTAGCTCTGTTTGTCCTGTTTCAGTGACTCACCAGGCACTCACATTTATCGTTCAAGCATTATTTGAATGAATTCAACTTTACTGTGTGTAACTTACAATCATGATGTGTCATTATCTTATTGCTGTTATGTCTTACCTCTATTCATTTAAACATTTTCTTCTGTAAATTGTGACCATGTGTGCAGTCACTGCGGTGCGCAATATAAGTCAAAGACTAAATGACTACAGCAGATCTCAGAGCCTATTCCCATACTTGAGCCTATCACATATTTAAGTTGTAACCTCAGCATCTAAATTAACTGGCTACAACAGATATATAACAAATACTTGGTGAATGAATAGTCAGTAAACTGAAAAATACGATAGCCATTGTCTTTAAGAGCTTACCATCTGCTGAAGAAAACACATACAAATGAAGAAATATTTCTCAAGTATAAAATCAAAAAGCATTTAAAATATGTCATGCTCGGGCCAGTGGTACCGGCGCCTGTCTTGCAAGCGCAAGGACCAGGATTTGATCCCCGCCAACCACATACCATACTGGGTGTGGAGACTCACCCCAGCAACAATCAGTACCACATACCACAGTGCCGTGCGTGGTGGCTCACGCCTGTCATCCCAGCACTCGGGAGGCAGAGGCAGGAGGATTGCTGTGATGTGAGTTTGAGGCTGAGCTCAGGGCCAGCCTGAACCACAAAGTGAGACCCTGTCTCAAAAATAAATAAATAAATAAATAAATAAATAAAATAAAAATAAATAAAAAATAAAATAAAATACGCCATGCTCATGCTACAAACCATAAAGCGCATGAAAACAGTCAATCTGGCCATACCACTTCTTATCAGTGGATCGATGGCATCATAGTGATATCAGTGAATTCAGGATTAGACTGAAAACGCATCCTGTTATCCCGCATCTACTTCCAACCACAAAAACTACTTGCACCAGTCCTCAAAGAAAGACCATTGATGACTAAGCTAGCCAGAAAAAACTTAATGGAGGGAGCGAAATGCCAGATAGGAAGGTCTGGTCCCGTCTAGAAAATGTTCAGGCAATGCTGGGCGTGCCGGTTTCAAGAGGATGAGATGTATTGAGGAGGAGAGCGAGCAGGAGTGCAGGTATCAGGCATGAGTTATAGTGAGATCTTCACCGTGCAAAGGGTGTGGTGATTGCCAGGTGACATACGAAGGAAAGAGAAAGGAAAGAAACAGTGTATTAAAAAGTATTTTGAAGATACATCACGCGGAAATAGAACTTGTTAAAATAATGCTAGAATTTTGAGCTTTGCTAATTCAGTAGCTGTTAGTTCACATACAAAAGAGAAGTCAAGAGAGACCGGAGTTTCTGTTCTGGGTGATGATAATTAACCCTTCACTCTGTTAATCTTCCGAGTGCTAGCATTAGGGCAATCTAGACAACTGTGGCTGTTTATAAGATGGCAACAGTAAAACATTAGAAAGAGTGAGTTTCTCCTAAAGCTTAAAAGAGACATTTAGATAAAATATGAGGCAGTCTGTATAATACTGGGAAATTTGTTATTTTGCTCTCACCAGGAGGCTGGGCAACCTAAAGCCATATGTTCATAGAGGATTTGTTTAATAATGGGAGAGCAAAACCCCTTATGTTTTCTGACAGTGTTAAAACTGAGGGGAAATCATATGATGAGTCACCATTTGGCTCCCAAAAACCTAACAATGATTATTACTGGGGTCTAATCAGAGCCGATTGCTATAGTGATGCCATTTTCAATTTTTAAGGATAAAGAAATCATATTTTATGTATCAAATAAAGATCCATAATGCCAATAATATATTGATTTCAATTTTGTTGTAATAATATTTAAAATTTTTAATTCAGGGGAAAGCAGGTAGAATGCAAGAAAATACTATGGTGGCTTTGGAACATGTTTACCAGAATACTAAGCTCAGATAACAACTCAGATATAGCTAGAGTAAATACCTTTAAATAATTAGACATCCAGAAGAATGAAAAGGTGCAGGTTCATGTTGTGTACATAGATCACTTCTAATTTGATTTATCTTTATTTTCTGTTCCGTAATTAACTTGCATTGATAAATAAGAAGGCACTAAGGATGATAGCAGATTTTAACAAGTGAGAATGTGGTAGGGGAACCCTCTCAACACAACAGTCAAGGGGAGGCGGTTTCTTTTCTTTTTTTATTTTTAGGTTTTATTTTGAGACAGGGTCTCACTTTGTAGTTCTGGCTGGCCCTGAGCTCAGCTTCAAACTCACATCTCAGCAATCCTCCTGCCTCTGCCTCCCGAGTGCTGGGATTACAGGCGTGAGCCACCACGCCCGGCACTGTGGTATGTGGTACTGGTTGCTGCTGGGCATGAGTCTCCACACCTAGTATGGTATGTGGTTACTGGGGTATCGAACCCAGGTCCTTGGCTTGCAAGACAGGTGCCAGAACCACTGAGCTAAATCCCCGGCCCAGGAGGCAGTTTCTTTTAATGATGAACTTCAGACTTCCAAGTGTGGAGTTCTATCTCAAGTTCAGTGCAATTCCTTTCAGTAGTGGCCTAAGTTATCTTTTTAAAATTGATTTTATTAATACATTTTATATATATACATTATGATCACATTCAACATTGATAATTTGTAGCAGGACAGGACACATTTTGATTCTAATTTTCTCCCACTGACCTCAGTTATTTTTATACCTACTTCTTCCTATGCACAAATGTTTCCTTCAGGAGTTCTTACCATTATGGTTCATCTCTGTAGGATAGACACATCTTCTCAAGGAGCATGAAGAAAAGATGTAAATAGCTGCTCACAGTGATATGTGGTAAGAGATTAAAGACCGTGTCAACTAGTGACGTGGAAATGCCCCTCAAGCAGTTAGAGCAGTATCATGACATGAAAAGTTATTTTTCACTCCTGTTGTGTGCTGAATGGGGACCAGACTGAGGAATTTCTAAAAGAAAAGATAGTACTACAGCAGATAGTTGGGAGCCAAGGTTTTCAAAGGGGTATTTCTAGAGGGTATTGGCAAAGAGAAGGTAAACTCAATTTCAGGTTGGTTTGAGTGTAAGAGAAAAATCCACAAACTACAGAAATGATCTCTGAAAGTATAGCCTTTGTAAAAGAAAAATTCAACAGGAGAGATGACTTAACATGATCGTAAAAGCTGTCTGAGTCACTTTAAATGCTTGCCAGGGCAGCCACAGATTTGTAAATGGAGAAGATTTTAAAGGAAGTAGGTTTTACGGGTTTGTTGTCTGTGTATTAAATTACATCTAACTTGCCAGGGCAGAAAGCTTTTCCCCGACTGTAGAACTCTTAAGAATTTTAGGGGAAAAAAGTGTAAGAACTGTGTGAGCTGGACTTATTTTATTTCTCAGTGCCTACATGAAGGTGGATATATAATTTTGAGTGAAATTAATGAATATGAGACTAGGTGGAATAATGCCAAATAAGAGACTAGGTAGCATAAGATTAATGAATAAGAGAAAACTAGTTGATGAAATTCTCACATTCGAATAGTGTTCCTAGTTCTAGAAATGAACTGCTTACATGTGAAAAGAAAAATATTTCTCTGAATAGGTCATACTTAAGTAGCAACAATCATCATGATAAAAGACAATTTATTCATTCTATATATGCTTATTTAAATAGTCATTATTGTGCTTAAAACCACACTTGAATAAAAAAAAAAAAAAGCAGACGTGATGGCTACTGAATCATCGCAGGTAGTTAAGCATGGTTGGAACTGAGCTGAGTGTATGTCATGAAGACATTTCTCCGGCAGGTAGGGAGCTGCATAGCAGGAGGCGGTGGTTAAGATCTAGATTTCTCCTTCTGACTTTGTGTCTGATATGAATCATTGCACAAAGAATACTTTGGGAAATAAGTTTGGAAATCAGTTTTCCAAGGCCTTTAAAAAAAAAATATATATATATATAAACTCATTCTGCTCATGCTATTTTAATAAAATTCTGTGTGGCTTCAACAATCTTCATTTTTCTTTCCCCAGAAAGGATAGAAAGTCTGTGATCAAATTATTGGTAGATTCAGGTTTTTTTGATGTCTTCCCATCTAACCAAATTACTTTTCCAAAACTTTATCTCAGGGTGGAGTGGATTGCAAATACCTAATTCATGGCAGAATAAAATGCAGAAGAAAGACAGACTCATCTTTTAAGTGCAACTGTGAAATCAGTTTACCTTAAACTTGGTTTCTCCTAATAATAAAAAGACACTTCATTTCTTCTGTGATCATTTGTTTCATTAGTTTTCCCACAGCTGGAACCTATAGTATAAAGGAGGACAGATTGAATTTAGCTCACAGTTTGGGGGGTTCAGTTCCTGGTTGTTTGGTCCAAGGCAAGAACATCATGGCAGATGAGCATGTGGTGCAAAAATGCTTAGTTCATGGCTATCAGTGAACAGTACCAGAGCGGAAAGGGGCCAGGCCTATGTAGAGTACCCATGATCATGCTTCCATAACATACCCAGAGACACCAGAATGGTGCTTTCATCTCCACCAAGCATTTCTACGTGCAATCAGGTTAACTGATCAGAGTTAACAGTCATATCTCAGGATACGTAATACTAGTTTAGTAAACAAAAGATCCATTGTAAGATGAAAGTGCTTGTTACTAGGGCATTTGTACTCTATGTAAGAATGCTTTTCTTAGTTTACATGCCTTATAAAAACATCCTTAGATTATAAAACTGAACTAATTTCTCTTTCATGTAATTGGGAGTAGTTCCAACTCTGAATGTTCTGTTCAAGATGCTGATTTTAACTTCTACAAAACCATGCTCCAGGTCCTTTCCCAAGGAGCAGATTGCATTTCTTCTTGCTTCCCTCCTTTCGGCACTGGCAGTCTGCTCTGCTCCTAATAAGTCTGGAGAGCCACAAGCTGTTTTGCATGAAGTAGCCTAATTTACCTCGTGGAATCTATGTCACTATAACAGAGTTCAGTAAGGTTGAATGTTCAGTAGACTTTATGGCTTGTTCTGGAAGAATAGAGTAATTCATAAATTTAATTTTTTGAGGGTTAGGTTATTATTAACCAATGTGGATAATTGTCCTGGCTGTTCATTAAGGAAACACTTTGGAATTAGATTCATCTGGAGCATATATCCTGTGTGAGTTCATAGGTATGTGTGGCTATGTCCACAGGCCAGGAGTATAGACAACATTAGTATGGATTATAAATTAGAATTAAAGTAAAATGAGGGTATGTTTCATTAACGGAGCATATGCCAATCACGATCATTCCCTCCTTCTTTCTCCATGGCTGTGCTTCCCTATTTCTTGTATTTTGAAAGTGACAAGCACCACAGCAGAGAGCGCTCACCTCATCAGCCGCATTCCTTCTGCCCCGCAAGCCCTTGGCAGGTGCAGACAGCAAGGCAGCGCACCGCCTTGCCACGGTACAGACTCCTGTGGCCAGGCCCCGCTCACAGCACCATTTCTGGCAGCAATACCATTTTAGTCCCCTTTTAAGAGGTAAATAGACAGGTGCTGGGCTTGGAGGAGCTTACCAATGTTTTCATGAAAAAAAAAAAAAAGAAAGTTTTAATAATGAAGAAAAGAAAATCTTTCATTTATAAATTATAATGGGATATAATCTATGAAAATTGTTAACTAAGTTTGTATTTAAGTTAGAATTTCTTACAGGATGCTCAATACATAATTTTCGAAGATGCACATTTAGTGCGTCTTTCTCAATCTTTGCTTGCCAGACTATTAAATAAAAGGCTGCATTACTGCCAGAGAGCCACTGAATGATGACTGTCTGCCCTATGTAGAAGAAATAAACAGCCTGCATTTGCCTAAAATCTCAAGATATGATGCATAGCTCACTGATACTGAATTTAAGCAAGTTATACAATGCATTAGACAATGCATTTTACCTCAATTTTTTAGCATTTTTTTCTAATATGCTAGAAGTATATAAAACATATTAGTAGTTTCCTACATGAAGTTTACCTAATTAAAAAAAAAAACTTGAACTAAGGAATTGTCTGTAAAGGCAGAATATTTTTGTTGTGCCAGTAGTTGACAAAAATTAGTGTTAGAGATCTTGTTTTAAAGATGCATTATTGCTTTTCTATTCTGTTCTCAGTAGGAGAACAGGCACAATAGAAAAGTTTGGAGATGTTCAAGAAAGGTCTTAGAAGATTCAGGTTGGAGCTTCTGTAGGCCAAGTGCCATCTGTTTCTACAAATTGTAACATTTTATTATTAACAGCTCCCGAAGTGGGAAGCGGTCTACTCCAGTAGGAAGGCGGGAGGACAGATTTCTGCCCATCTGTGCTGCGTTGCAGCGTGTCACTTGCACTTTAGTCTGCATAGCTCTGAGCTGATGGAGACATGGCAAGGTCGAGGTGGGGGCGCCTGTGCACATTCTGTCGCCAAGGCTGCCACCTGGCGCCGCCGCCATGCTGCCCCGGGCGTGCATTCTGCTGGGCCTGGGCGCTGGGCCTTCCCTGACTTCACTTGGGGGGAAAATGTGAACTCTAAACGTGTTGCAGGCATGAGTCGCAGAACCTCATCTCTGGCCCGACTCAGATGAGCGTCATGGTCCTTGTTTAAGTGTCTTCCTTCACATTTGAGAAAGTGTGAAGTTGTCCAGTGACTTTTCTTACTCTTTCAGTTTTTTTTTTAATTCTCTCACTGTTGAAAAATACATGAAAGGTTCTATTTTTATTGCAAAATTGCTGAGAACAAGAGTACAGAGGGTTAAGGCTGAGTTTATGGGCTTTTGAATATGACATTTATTTTAGTTTAGGTTTTGGAGATAGTCTTGCTAAATGAAGTTCAGTGCTTCAAAGTGCTACGTAGCACCGTCAGGTCTTGTACTTGCTACGACCCTCCTGCCTCAGCCTCACACTGCTGTGGTTCTAGGGGAGGTCACCACACCCGGGGGTCATATTTATTTTACATTCCTGGTTGATGCTTTTGTGGGGATTTTTTTGTTTGTTTTGGTTTTGGTTTTATACATATAAGAAAAACTTAGCAATTGGACCGTCTAAATGTGCGTTTCTTCTTTTTCCCCCAAAGCGCGTATCAGATCGTCGTGGAAGAGCTGCACCCACACAGAACCAAGAGGGAGGCTGGCGCCATGGAGTGCTACCAGGTTCCTGTCACCTACCAGAGCGCCGTGAGCGGGGGCTCCCCCTACTACTTCGCCGCCGAGCTGCCCCCCGGGAATCTCCCTGAACCTGCCCCCTTCACCGTGGGTGACAACAGGACCTACCAAGGTTTCTGGAACCCGCCCTTAGCTCCCCGGAAGGGATACAACATCTACTTCCAGGCCATGAGCAGCGTGGAGAAGGTGAGTTTCCTCCGAGACCTGACCCTCCATGGCTCTGAGCTAAAGCGGAAGCTATGTATAAAGGAGACTCGGTAGCATCTGTGAAGAAAAACGCAAAAGAGAAGGAGCTACTGTGCAGTGTCCTCTCTGTTGTGCCCATTTGGGGGCTGGCACTTCCCTGTCGCAGCATCTGGTTTCCCAAGAAAGGCTGCAGGGCGCCCAGTACAGTCCTCCCGCCTCGCCCCGAGCGAGCAGCTTGCTTCGAAAGATTAAGTTTACTGCAGGATAAACAGAATGCGCGTTCCACAGCAGGCTAATATACCCTTATAAACTTTTCAGAGGGCACAAGCAAAATAGTAAATAACAAGTAACAACCCTCTGATTACAAAGTAATAGGGCGCCTGCGGTCCAGCTGACAGGACCTAAACAGAAGGCTGCCTGGTGATGGCCGGGTGCTGCGCCATTACCGGAGCAGCGCTGTGGCCCAGGCCGCCCCTCCTTTTTCCCATTTTGGACACAGTTGTTCTTGAATGCTGCCGCTGATCCCAAATGAATATTGAAGAGAGAGCACCACAGGGCATTAGAGACAGTCAGAGGCTCCTGCCGGGAGAAGCAGCCTGGCCTTTTGTGTCTCGTGCTGTTTCCTTTGAAAGACTGTTCTTCTCTAAAGCTGTGTATATATATGAGAGGGATAGGAAAAAATATGGAAAATAGAAGCATCTACATTTTAACATTCAGTTGAATACTGACATGTTGATGGCATTTAAAAATTATATATATATATAGATATAGATATGCACAATCAGGTCCCCGAGGTGGGCTTCTGGGAGTTGATGTGAAATTTGTGGTCTCCAATGACATCTGTCATATCTTATCTCGGGGGGGTTCAGTTGGAAGATGTCACCCATATGCATGTATGCACCAGCCCGGAGAACTTGAGTGTTGAGTGAGACAGCTCTGTCTTGACTGACCTGTGTGATAGGCTTACAATACACAGCAGAGAAAGTTTCACAGCGTCTTTTAGATTTACGTACTGCAAAGCCAGAGGTTGTTCCCGGTGAAGGTGCTTTTCTTTCCTTCTAGTCCCCTTCTGCATAATCCGAAGTCTTCAGAGCCAAGCCTGTGGCCTGTTTCCCACTTACCCATCATTCCAGACAGCTAGTACCATGAGGCTGCAGGGGGTGAGAGCCCTCAAAGTCACTAGTCTCTTCTGGGTATAAAGCAGCGTAGAGGTGGGAAAGCACAGTTCTGCCTTTGAGTTTTAATCTTTGGAAAGGGAAGAAGTTCGAAATTAACTTTGTTACGTGGCCTAGAGTAAGAGGGAAATGTTAATCTCTGTTGCTCATGGAGGACTTGCTGTGTCCTGTGCAAAGCCTTCTCTTCTAATACATCTATACTGCGGTTTAATCAGAGCATAGAGGACCACCAGTGTACTTCACAAACTCCTCTGGAAAAGCAGTTTTGAAATTGGCATGTTTCCCACTTCCAGAGCCTGGTAATCCCCTCAGAAAGTCGATAGAGATTGCTTTTAGGAAATCAGAATCTCTGGGCCTTTATAAGAGTATAAAAACCTCCCCTGAAGCTTCCTACGGTCTCAGGTCTCAATTAAGTAATAGAAATGTACAATTGCTTTTAACCTTACCTCTCCATCCCCCTTTAGATTATTTTGTTTAATTTGGAAACAAATGCTTACAGGGATATTATAAATTATTTGGCTTTACCAACATATAGCTGTCCTCATGATAAGTTGTAAATGCTTCTTGAAAACAAATAGCTTCGGTTTTAGAAAACTCACTTCTGTTTGTGAGAACCAGCCAGCAAATGTGGAAACAGCTGAGACCAAAGAAAGAGACAGGACAGACCCAGGGTTGCATAAAATACAATGTATTAGGGATTTATAGATAGAAGCATGACTGAATTGCCCACAAGACAGGAAACTCCCATTCCCCAAGGGAAGAGAAAGGAAGGGATTTATATGCTAAACTAAACAAATATGACTGGTACTCAACTACATTGGACTTGGCTTCTTGAAAGCGGTGTATATGTCCAGAGTCAGTTAGGAAACTGCAGATGCAGTATCCAGAATAATGACTATCTTGATGGCTTCGTTTGTTCAACAGGGTTTGGGATATGTGCCAGAGGTCCGTGGTAGGCAAAATGGCTGTGGCATCCAAGATGGCTGTCGTCAGCATAAGCTGGGCCTCTGTTCCATCCACGGACTTTGACACCTCTTCTTTGGACAGACAGCGACTAAATTAAGTCTTTGAGGAGCTTGGCCTGGGCCCAGACTACCTTGTGGGGGACCAGACTATCCTTTGTTTTCAACCCCCCAGCCCATCACAATGTGAAAAAATAGTAATTCTTCGAATCGATTCCTCGTTAAGCTTCTGTACTCTCCACTCCTTCTAGCAAGAGGTAAAAAGTGATCTACGCTGAGAAATACTGAACTCTTCTCAGCTAATTTTGAAGGAGTACATAAAATATACCATGACTGAGATATAATATTTAGGTCATATTTTTAACTACTAACATTTAACTCTAGCTATGGAAGAGCATAGCAAGGCCAGGTAATGCTTAGCTTTGGTACGAGTCTTTAGCTATCAAGTGAAATTTAAATTTATATTTGTCCCTAATTTATATTAGCTTTACAACTATATTTCTCTTTCTGATAGTTTAAGAAGTAAACAGAATGCTATACTGTGTGTCAGTGACAAAATAAAAACAGAGGCCTACAACTTCAGAAAGCACTGCACACTTTCTGAAAGTTTTTATTTTAGATTTTTAAAAAATGCTGAGGAGATATGTCAGGAAATAAAAAAAAAAAATTTCTCAATACTGTAATTCTCCAACAAAAACACTCCTTGGTATGAGAATTCTGTGTGACAACCATCAGGAGCCTGGCCCATTCCAAGCCCTGTAGCTTGGAACAGGTCACGGAGAACAGGTCACGGAGATCACCGTGAGCCTAGCAGCATGCTCCATATTGTAATTCTGAATCACCCTCGCAGGGCCCCAGACTGATCGTCATCACAGTTATAGTTTGTGAAATTGGAACAATGACCTATACATTGACCGTGTTTTCATTTTTCACTCCACCAGGAGACTAAAACCCAGTGTGTTCGAATTGCTACAAAAGGTAAGTGCTCTGTTTATCCTTCTCTAAAATGCATCCCTTCTCTCAAAGGAAAGGATTTTGCTCCCTGCTTCAAGCTAATTAAATGTGGCCTTTCCATTAGAGAGCATTTGTAGGACCCAGTGAAGCTCAGAGAAAAGTTCTCTGACTCATGTGGGTGTCTTTATCAGGTAATGGGGTTTTATCTCCCATCCTGTAGAACTTGACTGAAGAATCTTATTAGGAGAAGAGAAAAGATTTAGAAAACTCTGGAAGGGTTTATTTCTGCTTTTTAGTTCCTGAAAGGTCTTGTGCTGCTGCTCGAGCAATGTATTAGGTAAAACTAAGCAATACCAGCTCAAAGTAGGAAGGTGCTTGTTTCCAAACCTGTTACTGTCTGTGATTGACAATCTTAGAAAGAACAGAGCTGGCTAAACCTGCATAGACAACAGTTGCAGAGAAAACTCTGTGTCTTTGTCTAATATATTCATACAGAACACGGTTTAATTTTCTTTTTTAATTCAACTAACACCAGGAAATACTATCTGTCGAGTAACCAGGGCAGTTCCTGCTGACCCTACCTCTCATGACTTGACTACCTAATTACTTTGAGAAGAAGAAACATTAACATCTTTCAATGAGTAATTAGAGGGGAGTGTTGGGAAATCTACTTTCTTGTATTTATAGTCCATCATCTCAGAGTCATTTGATTGTTCCAACAAAGGAGAGATAACTCCTTTGTATATTTGAGCAAGAGAAATCAAAACAAGCTGTCTGTGAGTAGGCAGAGTCTCCTCAGAGAGCTGGTCCTTTGGGTGGTTTGTTGCCTGAATTACTGTTAGGCCCAGAGCTGTGAATGGTAGTTGATTCATTTGGGATAGAAATCAATATTGTGTTCCGTTTGTGCGGTATCTTTTCTTTAATCATTTCTCTCCTTCCAATACTCAGTCTTCTCAATTAGCATTTGTGTTTTGCTCTTGATTTGTAGAGGCAACAAAAACTTTTTCCTTGACTCATGAGAATAATACGGAAGCTTGACAGAGGGAAAAACACACTTGTTCAACTCAAATGTTAAGATTCTGGATGCTAGCTTTTTATTTTATATTTTTATTTTTTTAATTTTTAATTTTTTTTGAGACAGGGTCTCGCTTTGTAGTTCAGGCTGGCCTTGAGCTCAGCCGCCAACTCACATCACAGCAATCCTCCTGCCTCTGCCTCCCGAGTTCTGGGATTACAGGCGTGAGCCACCACGCCTGGCACTGTGGTATGTGGTACTGGTTGCTGCTGGGGTGAGTCTCCACGCTCAGTATGGTATGTGGTTACCAGGGATCAAACCCTGGTCCTTGCGCTTGCAAGACAGGCAGCAGAACCACTGAGCTAACTCCCCGGCCCTGGATGCTAGCTTTTTAACAATTAAGTAAACCTTCGTGAAAGAAAAGGGAACGTACACACAGAAGTCTGCGATGTATGAACATTTATTTCATTTTAAAAATTTGTAAGTAGACTAGGGGTTAGATTTGAGGTTTCTGGTGTTAATGACCAAAGGCATTTAGGTGTGTGCTACCTTCAAGTTTCCAGGTTTAAAGTAGAGCTAGACATGTAGAATGATATCACATCAACCTCTAAGAAAGTCTTTAGCTATGAAAATGCTGCATTTTTTATACATGAAGAAGAAAATCTGTAAATGATTTTTTACATTGTAAATGTCCATGCTCATATACTTCTACATGAACTCCTAAGTGCCATTTTTGCCCTCTGAATACAAATAAAAGCATACTGGTAAATATATGATGTTTAGACTTCAGAAACGCTGAGATGTGGAAATGAATTTGACCATGTGGCGTAAAACTCTGGCCAGAAGTCAGGGTGGTAAGAGAGTCCCCTTCTAGTCCTGCATCTGCAGGGATGACGTGCCCCTGCCGTACTTCTGGATGCAGACAATCAGGGTGGTAAGACGAGGAGAGAATCTGTTCATAGACTCCTAGATGCAGATCATGATTCCTGCTTCTTAGTAGTTCTTCACCCTGGGAAAATTATAAAAGCTGTCATTTTGAAGTAAGAATGACAGAACACTCATCTCTTATTTTTATTGTAAGGATTAAACTACATGGTAGTGCTGCCTCATCCCAAGTTTGCCTTCTCTCTGTGGTCAACCATGCCTTGGATTTATTGAATGGGAATCTTTAGAAGTTTTAAATCATATGCCATGCTAGGAGCACGATGAAATCTCACCCCGTCCTGCTGTGTCTTACCTGGCCCTGAATCAGCCCTTTGTCTAATGCAGTTGTGCTGAATTCGCTGCCCACACCCCCACGTGCCTCACTGCGTACCCCCTTGATTATCAGTCAGCTCAGCTGCAGGACCATCTCAGTCCTTGTGTTCATGTGACCCTCGATTTATATAACGATTGCCCCAAAGCACAAGGATAATAGTGCTGGTGGTGTTATAACCATGGATTGTTTTGGTTGATTCATTTTATCATTATTGTTATTAACTTTTTATTGTGCCTAATTTGTAAGTTAAACTTTATCATGGATACGTATGTGTAGGAAAAAAACATAGTACCATGTATACAGAATTTGGAATCTCATCTACCGAGGGTTTTGAAACATCTCCCAGAGCTAAGGAGAGACCGCTGTTCTTGTGTCGAACATTATAGAAACATCACATAGGTGTCACCTGCTTTCTCATGATGATAATTATCTTTTCATCTTATTTCAGAAGGGTATAGTTTATGCTATGCAGTTAGGAAAGAAATACGTATAAATACTGAAGTATACTAAATACTAAAACTAAATACAAAAGTACTGAATATTAAGAAAAAATTGGAGAGAAAAGCTTTGGTTTTTTTGTTTCTACCTCATTGTAATATTTTTCTTGTCCTAAACAGTCACGTTTTTCTACCTGTAAAACCATACTCAATAAAGTGATATCAACTTGTTACCTGTAAATAGCATTTTAAATTGATATCATATAACTGTGGTAATGTCCGGACTTCATATTTTTAAATATAAAATGAATACTGATTCCGTCAAATTTAATGCTATAATTTAGTAATCTTGTACTTCAGTGTGTACCGGGAGCATTTACAGGGTGAGAGTCAGATTAAATACAACAAATATTTATTGAATAAGTAATTGAATTGAAATTAAATTTAAGGTAGCTATTTCAGCTTTAATATTTAACCAAATAAGTTACAATAATCACAGTCCTAAAAAGTCTCAGAGAAGGACTCACATGAGATAAATTCAGTATATAACTAGAGACACATTTTATTTTCTTTAAATGTACATCTAACTTGTGATATATACTTCAGTTTGTAATATAGAATATTTTCCCAAAGCTGTCACTTTTTTCCAAATAGAACCCAGTTAATTAGAAACATTATAAAGTATTAAGTTTAATCCTAGTCTATCTCTAATTTAGTTAGCTGAATTTCCTTCTACTAAATTTTGCCAAATGAATTATTTCTTATTCATAAATTAGCTAAAATTTTCTTTAACTTCATCACTGCAATTCTTAATACTATATTCTATTTTAGGAGTTTTTGCTTTCCTGGTAGACACATTTCATGTGAAACACTTGTTCTAATGATTTACTTGGAATTGAACAATGTGACTTATTGAAGCAGAGAATCCAAATAAAATGTAGTTTTTACCTCTTATTACTTAAGTTCTGGTCATAGCTATTATATTAAGAGAGTACAGTCCTTTTAAGTGTCATGCAAATGATCATAACTCACTAATAATGTAAGAATATATCATATTTGGTAATGAGGAGCTCTAAAGGCACTAGCTATATTTACCATTTACAATCAGACTGAAAATAAGAACTGTAGATAACCCTTCATATTCTCATCATAAAACCAATACTACAAATTAACACACGTAGCACTTATCTTAGTTCCAGCATTTTCCTCTGCCTCACCATTTGAATTATTTTTAAAATTTGTACTAGTTCTCTCATATCTGCTACATATTTGATATGTTTTGTGTGTATGATTTCTTTCAAATTGGCTCAGAAAGAACAATGGGAACTATTGGCAATAGACTTTCTTCCCACCATTATTCTCCTCAGTGAAACACACAACGCTAGGAAGTAAAGACTCCCAAAGAGTTTCATTCACTCTATCCTCGAAGCCTTAAACTGTGCAGAAGTTAAATGTTTCTTTGATTTAAAATTAGATAAAATGGCTGGATGTCGTGACTCATGCCTGTAATCCCAGCACTCGGGAGGCAGAGGCAGGAAAATCGCTCAGAGTTCAAGGCTGGCTTGGGCTACATTGTGAATTCAGGGCCAGCCTGAGCTACAAACTGAGACCCTGTCTCAAAAAAAAAAAAAAAATGTTATTGCAGGTAGAACATTATAATTTTGATGATTTCTGATAGACAATGGTAACCGTAATGGTATAGCGATAAATAGAAAAAGGAAAACTAACTTGTTTATCTATCTGGTAGGAAAGGGCAGTGCAATAGTGAAAAAGAGAACAAAGAAAGAGAATGATCACCAGACCTGGCTCCGGATCAGACAGAGCACACAAGGAGTGACTAGAAGTTGCTAGTAGCCAAAATTGAGTTCTGTTTACAAGCATTTATTTTTAAGGCATGAATGATTAAAGACAACTCAAGCATTTGTACGCTTTGGAGATGACACTGTTTATTGAGAAAGCCTTGACCAGCTGCCAGCTTATTCTTCAGAAGCCGGTTGGTGGCACTTTCTACTGAGGCTAGTTCTTCAGGGCAAGAGGGCTGTGTTCAGGCCTCGCCTGGCTAGTCTGGCAGTGTTAACTGGGAAGAGAAAAGAATGTCTAACTTCCACTATAGTACTATATTCAAACACTTGGGGAAGATTAGAAAAACAGTATATCAATAAACCTAAGAGACTTAGCTGGTATGACATTTTAAACCTATTAAAGTTGGTGGCACTATCATTAATATTCAAAATCCAATTGTCTAGCAGGATGAAACTAATAAAATAATATTTTTGAATATGCAATGCATATGACAAAAGCTAGAGTGATGTATAGTTAATCAGGGATATATTTCTGCACTGAAAATGTCCAAATATTTTTTAACAGACTACTTAAAAAGTTGATCTTTATTGATACTGAAGGAGGCAGAAGTCTGAATAGTGGCTTAGTGTCGTCCAGTTGATGAACGTGGTGGTACAAGATCAAGTTACCTACGAGTGAAGTCTTCTCTGAGCCTGCTTTACCTGGAGAATGTGTGCTTGTGTAAAATACTCAGAACAGGATTTCCTGAAAACATTTTCTGAAGCCTTCTAAGAAATAACTGTTCATTTAGTCATTTGCCTTCGGGCCTAGATATTTGCTTACACCTCATTACTTTATTCTCTGAAGAATCATGAAGAACTTATGTTTGTACCGTTATCCATTCATATTTTCTTTGGTCTTCTATACCCAATATGTATGCAGTTCAGGTTTTCAAACTCTTACCTGAAAAAGTAAATACAGCTGTTTGAGGATATGTCTCAAATATGACAAGAGAAAAACAACAGACAGATGGAGACAAAAGAATAAAAATAAATGATAATTTATAGCTCATGATCTATACAAGAAATATGGAAAAAAAGATTAAAGAAGTAAAGAATTATAGCTTACAGCTAGATGCCCCCCCAAGGCTTCATCTGCTCATAAGGCTTTTGGAAGGTGACTGCGTCATGGGTGGTGTGGAGACCCCTCCCAGGGTCAGGACACAGAGGGGTTTATGGCTGGTGAGATATTGGGGGGTGAGGCCTGAGGGGCAGAGGTGGGCCCCTGTGAGAGTGGCCTGGAAGGGACTCTGTCCCTCCCTTGGTCTCTTTTTGCTTCTCACTACCATCTCACAGACTGTTTCTCTTCCACTGGGCCATACTGTCTTGGGACGAACTGCTCTGCACGGCAACCTCTACATATTATAAGCCAACATAACCCTTTCCTCTGTTGACCTGAGGGTGTCGGGTACTGTTCTCAGCAAGGTAGAAAGTAACTGCAGCATTCAGAAAGAACAACCAGTAGAAACATTCTCCTGCCGCTAAAGACCTTATGGAGGACCTTCCCGTATAGCTCTTCTGCCCAGGTTAGCTATACACTGGGAGCCAGAGAGATCAAAGCAGACAAAATGTGGAAGCTTCACAGAAGCACACGCAGGTCACCCCAAAATCATATTTTGCTCAGAATGAGCATCCGACTAAGTCAAGAAACAAGAAAGTAAAATGTAAAGAATAGCTCCATGGTCTACCTTGCCTGCCTCTACCTCAGGACTAATTCCAGGGTAAAAAGTTCTATTTCCTGATTGTGTGCAGCACTGCTTAAAGAGCCAGAGGAGAAGAGGAATATGTCAGCTGTGAGAGAAATGGTTGAGTGGTGCTCGTTGAATGCAAAGACCAAGCGTACATGACGTGGGGAGAACATAAGAAATGGAAAGAGCACTGGTACACAATTTTCTCAGCCAAATAAATGAATGGTTACAACTAGATAGACAGCACAAAGCTATCCAATCTTCCAGACATTATTTAAGTTTTAAGCTATATGGCAATTATAAAATCATATCAAGATCAGTTTATTTGTATTCATTACAGACTACTTTAGGTTAAAATATTTCTGTTCCGGTTCCCGATTGACCTGTGTTTTACATTCTTTGCTCTGTCTTTGATGAATGCTTTAAAAAGTTGATTCCATTTGCTCTTGGAATAGATAAACTTTGTACGTCTGCTGTCCCCTATGCTAATGATGGAATTAATGTCTTAAAATTGGAAATGATTTAAAAAAAAAAAAGGAAATTAAAACCCAGCCCTTTCCGATATATGGAAATAGTAATATAAATGTGATAAGATTTCTTACTCTTTAGTTTTTAAAGTTATTTATTCATACATTAAAGCCAAGCAGTGCGCTGGGGATTCAGCTCCCGCGGAACTGCACCTACCTGGGAAGTACAAGGGACCGAGTTCAATCCCTGGTATTGCCAAAATAAATAAATAATATATAAATAAATTCAAGCAAATCATCAATTTAATTTGGTTGAAGATTACGCTAGACGTGCAGTTTAAACAGCACCTAGGGTTAGACATGTGGAATAGTAGGATCAGGGAAGTTAAGTAAGTCTTTGAAATGTCACTTTTTATGCTGGTGGCAAAGCAGGATTATAAATTGGTCCTCCTTCTCTCTCCCACACCCATGATTCCTTTCTCTCCTTTTTCCTTGTGAGGCATGGTCAAGGCCATGGTAGTCAGGCTGTGAAGTTAAACATAAATGGCCCTTGTCCTCTAGGTGCTTTTGCTATTCTAAGTTATGTGTAACATTTAAATAAAATGCAAACTGTACCATTCAAAAGAAAAAGTCATCTGGCCATGGTGATATACACCCATAATCCAAGTACCCTGAAAGCTGAGGCAGGATCACAAGGAATTCTCAGCCATTCTGGGCTACATAGTAAGTGCAGGGTAGACCTGATTATGTAGCAAGACCCCTTCTCAAAAGAAAAAGAAAAAGAAATGTGAAGTTATTAGGCAGTCCCAAAATAAGCAGTGTTCATGCTTCTAGTTAGCCTTAGATTCACACTTCCCTCTGGTATTTCTTAGCTGTTAAAACACCTTGACCAAGTCACTGTTTCTCTCTGTGCATAGGTTTTCTTGTATGGAAATCATGCTGAAAGTAATTAATTTTGTGGGTCAGTATAGTACCTATAATGATAGATAACAATTTTCTATGAGGTCCTTAATATGTGTCTTTTATAGCTCTATTACAACTCTTCCTGCCAGTATTAATATTATTCATAACAATGATAGAAAGCTAAGAAGGATATTACAGAGGAAGGAAGATATTCAATTGTACTTTTAAGGTTGGAGATTATTTTTGTCAACTGGAAATGAATGGCAAGATAGTTCAATGTGGAAATAATTAGGAAGAGCCAAAACTATAGGAGACTGGAAAATATATTTTGCATCTAAAAAAGCAATAATGGAATATTTACTTTCACTCATCCTGAATGAAAAAGAAAAAAAGTTACAAAGTTCACATTCGCATTTACAGGGCTCTGAATTTCAACTGCATTGTAAAGGTGATGGTGAAGCATTAGAACTTGGTGAAGAGGAGGCTTTTGATCCCAGCTGTCATGTTTTGGGACTAAAAATCTTCTTAAAGGAAGAGGTGTTAGATTGCTGCAATAGAAAGGAGAAGCTAAAAGGCTGATGGAGGTCTTCCTTTTCTTCTTTCTTTTCAATCTCTTCTCTTTCCTCATTTCCCCAACAATTCATCCTAAAACTTCTGAGGCGGTACAGAGCACAGTGGGACCCGCAGGACCAGGGAGGGGAATAGCAGAGGTCCTCGATGAACTGGTCAGAGGCTGAGCGGGTGAGGAGGCCATGCCAGCACAGAGGAATGGCTGGCGTGGCCTCAGGTGGAGCCAGAGGTCAGTGGGTGAGTGTCCACAGATAAAAGTGTCCTCAGGTTTAGGGGACCAAGCAAGGTAAGCTGAAGACGACACTCGATGCTCAAGCTGGGAGGGTGTTCATGGGGGATTCAGCCTGGTGCAGGCTGTCAGAGCCAAACAAGGCTTAACACTAAGGACAGAGGTGACAACTTACACTGAATAAGGAACGTGTCAAGGCAGGATGGTGGCCCACGCTGGAAGTCTGACCTATGTACATATCTAAGGTTGGGCTGTATGTAGAATACTAGATTTTGTGTGGAATGAGGAGCCCAGCTGCACAGAACAAAATGGTAGCAAAGAAGGCAGATGTGATGCACGGAGCAGCAGGAAGAAGAACAGATGAAAATCTGTAGCGTATCCTGTAGTTTGTTAACAGGGCAGGGAGAAGTACTACTGTGATGCGATCCAAACTGCTAACATACACACCCAGTCAAAGTAACTGAAACATCTTGAAGAAATTACTGATTCCACAGCTAATTAGGAAAAGTACAAAATGAAATAAGAACTTAATTTGTTGGTGTGGAGATTGCCATGTTCTGTAATCTACATGCTCATTGTCTTTAGGCGAAGTCTACTGTACTTCACTGATTTAGGTTCCTTGACATTGGTCTGTGCTACCCTTTATAAATATAATATGTAACATTGTCCTAATTCAATATTACTTATGTTGACATAATCATTTTTAAAATAGTGCCAGGAATCTTTTGGTGTGATGTTGTGAAGAAATCATACCTTTATTTATTTATTTATTTCATTCATTCATTCATTTATTTATTTTTGAGGCAGGGTCTTGCTTTTGTAGTTCAGGCTGACCCTGAGCTCAGCTTTGAACTCACAGCAATCCTCCTGCCTCTGCTGCCTGAGTGCTGGGATTACAGGTGTGAGCCACCACAGCTGGCACTGTGAGTTGTGGTTCTGATTGCTGGTGGGTATGAGTCTTCACACCCAACATTGTTGTATGTGGTTACTGGGGATCAAACCTGGGCCCATGCACTTGCAAGGCAGGCACTGGACCCACTGAGCTAAATCCCTGGTCCAATACTTTATTTGTTTTAAGAAAACAGTTTTAATGAGCATTACCAGGCATGGATCAGGCCCTCAGTTGCTTGCTCCAGACCATATGGTGAGAGACAAAGAAAGACAAAGACAAACTTGTAGATACAGGGAGACCAAGAGGCCAGCACCTCAGACTGGACAGAGGACCATACTGCTTCAGCCGCCCCGTTTTTAGGAGCCCGTGAGAGGCCTGGGGTGTGTGGTTAGCTGACTTTTCCTGGAACAGTGACTGCAGTAAGGAGGAGATAACAGAATGAGGAATGAGTTTAGTATCAAAAAAGAAGCAGGCTCAGTTCCTTCCCCACACCTGGGCTCTAGCTTTGTTCTGCTGTCCTGAGTAGATGCTGTGTTGTCTGAGGGGCTCCAGGGTTTCAGGATTAGGGGGTAGCGCCCACCAGAGGGAAAGGCTGCAGCCTTCTGGAAGGACTTTGCCTCATCTGCCTGTGACTGGGAGGCCTGATGTTTGGTCCCCACCAGTCTACATGGGTTGTGCTGGTCCACCACAGAGGGACATGTTATGATTACGTTTAAAAGTTCTTATTCATGCAAGTCTTATATAAATTAATAATGAAATTTTCCCAAGTGATTTTTCAGGCCTAGTTCTCTGGCAGTATGATTCATTCATGTTCAGCTAGTAAGAGGTCCACTTCAACTGACTTTTAAGTTTTATCTCAGTGACAGTTGGCATGTTTTATTGTTTAAATTTTTCTCAGTCTATAAAAATCTTTCATGCTCATGCCCTCATATAAAATTATTTACAAAGTACATAAAAAATAGTAAGAATCAAAATGCTAAATAATTTATGAGAATGGGTCTAGGAAAAAAATCTTTAGCCCAAGCACACATTTTAAATATGTTTTACTGTATTAAGAAAAAAAGTCAATATTAAAAAATGTTCACATAAACATGTTTGTTAATACTTGCTTCCTGTATTCTTCCTTTCTCCTTTTCTGTCTGTTTCCTTATTACATGAAAAAAGAGGGGTTTCGAAAGCATTTTCCTCGGAGTGTCCTTTTGGACTTTGGGTGTCAGCCCCATGGCCTGACTGATTTATTTCTGCGTGTTCATCTGTGAATTCACCCTGGAGGACATCCAGAAAGTCTTTGCTCCAACTGACTTAGCGAGCTCACAAAAAAGGTGTTTTGCAGCCAGAGATGAATTCTAAAGACATGTGGGATTCGTGATCCAAAGTTCTGACACAGAATTCTTCAGTTTTACCAAGGAATCCTTTTATACCATTTTCCTAATGGAAATGAGGATCAACTGCGATAGTTTTGCCCATTTGTGGACACAGCGGGCTGGGTGGGGAGTGGATTTTCTTGTGAGTAGGAAGGGTTAGCTGTGAGGACGGCCCTGGAGCTTCCGAAACAAGTGCGCATGCGTAACTGCTGCCTTCCCACGTGTCAGACACTCCTTCCTACTGGTCCCCCGACTCTTTTCTCCTGCAAGGACGCAGTGAGCCGGTTTCCCTGTCTGTTCGATCCACCTAGCATTATTTTCCCAAGTTCATTCGATCTGACTTTTCATTTCTCTTGAATTCGGAAGGGAGGAAATTACAGAAGGCTGAAGCCAGAACAGAGCCAGAGCATTAAGCCTTGGGAGTGAAGCGAGTGTGTGTGAGCGAATCCACTCCAAGGGCAGGCACAGTTTCCATAGCGCTGAACAAAGAGGCTCAGGGTTTGGAACTAACCTCCATTCGCGCCAATATTTGTTCTATCAAATCTCTGTCTTTGTGATTTTTTAATACAAGTCTAATAGATTGTTTTCACCCACTTGCAAAATTAAACGTTTGACTTTTAAAAACCAGAACAATAAAGTATAATACTTCCACTATGTATTCAGTGGCCAAATGGGAAGATCACTTCTGACTCAGAAATACCTTATCACAGGAAAGGGTCTCGATGAACTATAAAGTTTATAGGGATAAGGGGGACAACCTGCTTATATTTGTTGGTACCTGGTATTTAATTTAATTGTATCTCTTTCAAATGGAGGAATGAATAAACAAATGTTGTTGTTTTGAAGAGTAATATTCAGTAGAGTAATTTAGGATATTTTCAGTTCACTGAGGACATATCCATTTTTTCTTCTCCTGTGGCATGTTTATTTTATTGGTGCAATTTAAAAACAAAATGAAGAGTTCATTTCCCTTTTATTCTACAAAGAACAGAAGATCCCATCAATGGAAATACAGTCACCGCCTTTGCATTCACCAATCCACACTATTTTATATTCCTAGAGTACAAAAACATCAGAAGAAAAAACTTTACCTGAGCTCTTAATTTCATTGTTTCTCACATGAATTTTCACTCTGTTTTATCCAAATGAAAATAGGTTTAAAAGGCAGTTAAAATTTTATTTTCACTCCCACTCTTTAGAGTGTTGTCATTATAAATACAGGAAATAAATGAAATGTAAGCCATTTGGCTTTGGGAAGCTGTGGTTTGGTTGATGGTAATAAGACAAAGGGTGAAAAATAAAATCTAGAAAACACCTGAAATGTGTAGAGATAGCCCGAGTATGTCTATTATGTGTCAGTATCTCACTAAAGGATTCAGGAGTTTGGGGAAACAGCAATGGTTTCTTATGGAAAAATCTTTGGGAGGTGATGAATTCTAATAAATTTTGTGAACTCATTTGAACTTTTTATCTGTGCATGGGATAAGCAAAAACAAAATATTCTTAACCCAGGAGTTATATATGGTGATACAAATTCTCAATGTTGAATATGGTCATGATATATATCAACAATGTACCAATAAACTCAAAAAAGGAAAAAAAAAGTATTTTCATTTGTTAAACGACTCTTAAACATCATGTAGATGCCAAGTGTGCTACTGAGTAATAGAAGAGTAAGATTCAATCATGTCTTTGAAAGAGCTAAGTTTTTGACAGGAAGACAAACTCTATATATCACAAATTAAGTGATGTAAGTAGTTTTTAAACTTGGTTAAGTTCAGTGAAGAAAACAGGGCTATAGAATGATTTCAGGTAAGTTCCTGAGTAAAAATAATTCTGATGGAATGTTAGATAAATCATCTCTTAATATTTGAGCCTAGACTTAAGTGAATCTATCCAGCTTCTTGTCTAGTGAGCTAGCCATCTTTATCCATCCAGTCATCTGTATATCCATCTATCTTGTCATATAAGTTGACTGAAATCTCACAAACAAAGAGCAGCAAATGTAAGGGCATTGTAGGAACAAATTCCAGATATTTAATGAACAGTGATGATTGTGATAAACTTTGGCTGGAGGTTTGTATTTTCCTTTACATGGATCATCACTGGTGCCTATAAGAAGGGAATTATGATGTCCTTTGTGCTTTTAAGAAATTCAATGGATGGGCTGGAGATTTAGGTCAGTGATTCTGGGGCCTGTCTTGCAAGTGCAAGGGCCCCAGTTTGATCCCTGGTACCCATATACAACAATACCAGGCATGGAGACTCATGACCACCAGCAATCAGAACTACATACCACAGTGCTGGGTATGGTGGCTTATACCTGTAATCTCAGCACTTGGGAGGCAGAGGCAGGAGGATTGCTGTGAGTTCAAAGCTGAGCTCAGCCAGCCTGAATTACAAAAGCTAGACCCTATCTCAAAGAAAGAAAGAAAGACAATGGATGTTGAATGTCAACACAATATCAAGTGGTATTAAGAGCATACACATGACTTAAAAGAATATCATGGAAGTGCATGAGAGACAAAGCATCTAGAGGAAGGTGACAGCAATGAGGAATCGTAAATCAACGGGATGGTGATAGAGCAAGTCAGGAAAAACAGTGAGATTCGGGGTGATGTGTTTCTGGTTTGTTCAACGCTGGGTGAATTTCCATTTCATTTGGTTTTGTGCTATTGTCGGAGAAGGCTGCTCTTGGAGAGCTCAGGAAATTAGAATTGAAATTCACAAATTATTCCCATACTGTTTGCACAAGGGAAGTATTGAAAATACAGGCTTTGATATAGCAGGAAAATCAACCCTCATTAGAAAATAGAAATAGACATTTCAAACTTGACAGTTGTTTAGCAATTATATATTCTAAAGATTATCCTGTTTTAGTGGCAATTGTTTTAAGGATTTCAAGAGTACTTGCTCTACCTTTGTCATAACTATTTCTAAAATTGAAAACAACACTTCCAAACAAAAGCATCTTATATATAGAATATTAACAAATGTCATTCCTTAAGTTTAACATGTTTCCTGCCTCCCTTTATTTTTCTTCCTTTCTCTCTCTCCCCCTGTCCTCTGTCTTTCCTTTGTTCCTTCCTCCTTTTTTGTGTGTGAACAGGGACATTGAACCCAGGGCTTTGTTAGTTGGCCAACAACTCTACCACTGAGCTATATCCTCTGGTCTTTGCAAATTTTATTTTCCAGACAGTATCTCACTACATTGCATAGGCTAACCTTGAACTTGAAATCCTCCTGCTCCACAGGAGCTGTGACTACAGGCTTGTAGTCTACAATTATTTCTGTAAAATCCAATTATTTCTGATGTAAATAAAATAAACAAAAAACACAGCAATTTTTCCTTCTACTTCTGTTCAAGTACATATTGAAATTACAGTGTAAGTTACAAAAATTATCTATCATTGGCTTTTCTAAATATTTATAATGGGTAACAAAATAACTATTAAAGTAAATAGTTCTAAGAATAGTTTGTGTGTGTTTTAACTTCATAAAGTTATTAGTGAAATACATATTCCATTAAATATGACTTTTTAAAAAATCTTTATTGGTACATTAAATATACACATCATGATTGCACTCCATAATGGGGATTTGTACCAGTATAAGACACAACTTAATTCTCACTTTTTCCCATAGCCCTACCCACCCTACCACCCCCCCATATACATAAAATTTGTTTCCTTACTTTTTTGTTACAATCTCCACATTGTCCCCTTTCACCTTATTTTACATTGAGCATTTTCTATTTCACAATATATAACATACAATGCTAGGACTCGTTTACATCTTCATTTTCTCGTACCAGAGAAAAGGTGTGATATGTACCTATCTGTGCCCTATTTATTTCACTTATGAGTATATCCTCAAGGTATGTCCATTTAAGTAGAAATGATTCAAACTTATCATTTTTATGGCAGAGTAGTACTCCATTCTGTATGACTTTTTAAAGCTCTTTTTATCGTAGAGTTCAAGTCTTCAGAAGATTGGTGCTCACTGATTTGAGGTGCTCACTGATGATTGGACAGTGTGGATTCTTGGGTGGTTGATGACAGAAGACCGAGAACATAGCCCAGCCACAGAGTCATGTCTCAGAGTGCAAGGCCCGCTGTTTGATCCCAATACTAGAAAGAGAAAGAAAATGGGAACAGAAATCAACTACTGGTGTTTCACATTACTCCATATGGAACATCTACAGTCACTAGTTCAAATATTATCTGTGTTCAGTGTCCCTCTTTCTATCAACCAGGGGAGTATGATATCAGAGGCTCACGTGATGGAATCTCAGTGTGACTAAAGACAGTCTGCAGATTTTCACTTAGAGCAGATACTGTTACTGATAGCATGAGACTTAGGTTGCTATTTCTTTACTGGGGATATTATATCTTTTATAATTTCACTTAAATAATATCAACAGCAAAGTTTAGTTTTATGTAATTTATTTCTAGTAACATTGCTTTAAGTGACTAAAGAGGCTAAAATAATTTTATATCCCATGTAAAATTTTATAGATGCGACAGGATGAAGATGCCAACACTTGCGGTGATAGGATTATCTCTTTCACAGTCAACTCTTAAAAAGTTAAAATTTCCAGAAAGTCATGCTCTGTTAAATGCATAAAGTATTTATAATCTATGCTCTTATGCACAGGTGCTAGAAACATATCACCTTCCATGGCAAAAACAACCTTGAAGTTGCAATTAAATTAAAGATCTTGGGAAAATTATCTCAGGTTTTCTAGGTAGAATTAGGTCACATCAAGTTTAGAATCAGGATGTGTTCGCTGAGTAAAGTTCAGAGTGATGTCCTGTGAAGAGAAGTGCGGTGAGCCTAAGAAGGCTAGGAGGACTGGAAAAGCTGGAAAATAGATTTTTCCCTGGGTCTCTAGGAAAGCACAGCCATGCTGACATCCTGATTTTAGTCCTGTAAAGCTCATTTAGAACTGTGGAATCCTTGAACTGTAAGACAGTAAGTTTGTACTGTTCTAGCCCACAAGTTAGTCATAGCCAGGATTTACAACACTGAGAGCTAAAGAAGGCAAACTGGGAGCCTACAAACAGAACCCAGCATGGCAACTACCTAAGAAAAGATGGATGTGTGTTTGGGAATGAGTAGTAGGCAGAAATGTGGAAGAACTGTAAGAAGCATTAAAAGCAAAAGACTTGAATGGATTTGACAGTGTTAGAAGAAATATGAATATTAAAATTGTGAACTGAGGATCATAAGAAAATCAGGAATGTATTCCTGCAAAGTGTAGGGAAGGGGATCTTTGTTACATGGTAGAGATTTAGCCGAATTGTGTGCTGCAGGTACGGAGAAAGCAAAGTATACAGAGGATCAATATGGATTTGAGAAAAGGAGATTTCTAAGCAGTGTTGTATGTATGAATGTAATCTCTGCTTCATCAGGAGTGGTCAGCTTACCTCCTGGATGCACATGTGTTTTTCCAAACATGCACACACACACACACACACACACACACACACACACACACACATGTATGTGTATATACACGTCTATACAATCATATATGTACATACTCAAACACACACACATATACATATGTGAATGCCCAGTTTAATTCTTTGAGATTCTCATTGTAATCCTTTGAACTGAAGAAGGCAGATTCTTACTTGTATTAAGTTTGAAGAAGATAAATACTAAAAAAAAAGAAAAGATAAATGCTAAATCATGGAGCAGTTTAAGAATTTCTTTCTTAGCAATTAAAAACTGGTCTTTAGAGTAAATCCCTGTATCAAAAGGATTACATTACTTTTATTGCAATATTATGATAGCCCGATCTCTGCATTCTTTTTTCCCATATTGTGAGAAACAACATTAAAATCCCATTTGGTTTCATCGAGACCCATTTGTGGAGTGTAATAAAGCTTTGGCTTATGATTATTGCTCTATCATAGACAAACAAAATATTCTTTATCCTTTATGCATTTAGTGCCTGAAATTACGAATTCTATTCAGTTTTTAATGAAATGTGGATTACTTTAAAGATTAGCCCTCTGATTTAATAAATGGTATTAGAGTAGAAAGTTAATTGGATCTTTCTTGAATGATCAGTGACCCTAATGTATGACTGATATGAAGAAAAGACAGTAAATAGTATGTGTTTATTTTTGATGTTTGATGAGTTTTAAACTAATGGAGATAAGAAAATTATTATTTGTTCAAAGTTTTGTCAAATAAATGATATAGCTACCTTTTACATTTCAAAAAGCATGGAGAAATTCTACTTCAACTTAATATTAAAATTTAGTTAGTTTCATAGAGTAAGATATAAAAAGATATCACACAATGTAGTGCCTGTGTATGACTTTTTTTACTTTGAAGGCAGAGAAAATGAGTATTGTCTTAGCATCTGAATATGTCTAGTTTTATCACCTCTGGGTTTTAAGTTCTTCCCTGCACTTTGAATTTTGGAATCTTGTTCTTCTTATATTTCCTGTCCTTTATGTCAGAAGTCCAGCTGGATTTACCACTACAGAGGCTACCATTTCTGATTTTTCATAAAAACAGTCTGCCCATATTCTTCATTGTTTAAGGAAGTGTAAAAGTTCAGGTATGTAAAAGTTCAGATGTTTAAAACAGGACAGAACCAGTGATAAAGTAATTCTCACTCCACTTTGTATCCCCTGGTGTTGGCAGAAAGTTGTTAGCTTGTGTATTACTGACCTTTCCGTTAAGTAACAATGATCCTTTTAAAACAGTGCTACTCTTTCGGGTAGATTTCTGTGTGTGCAGGTGTGCCTTCTGTATTGCCAGTTCGGAGAGGGGATGTTTGAACTGCACCTGGCTGCACCTGCTCTTTAGGGCACATCTTCCTGTCTGCGTTTTAACATTCCAATCTTGACCTTTGTCTGAAGAAACCACCTGATTCGTGTTACCACCACCTTCTTTGTTCTTTGATGCTGTTATTTTCCAGATGAAAACCCAACCCCACTATCCTTTCAAGGAAGTTTCACTCAAATAATAAAAACTTTCCTTTTTTCACCCTGATGACCACTTTCTCCATTCTGACTCTTTTGGAAAGCTACTTTACGTTGTACATTTATTCCTTTTCTGACAAGTTGAGTGATTGGGAGAGGCAGTTTGAAGTAAATGTGGTTCATTATTAGTGGTCTAATTGTACACTGGAGATTATAGGAAATAAGGAATTTAGTAGAAAGATTTAAAAAAGTTAAAGATCAGAAGAAATCTAAAGACTTCACTTTATCTAATCCAAACTTCTTCTCTAAGCTTTTTGAGGGCATTGTTTCTTACGAGCAGTTTAGTAGCCAGCGCTTTATTGATGTGTCATTATTTTTAAAAATATTAACTTTCATGACATCGCAACACCAATGACCGTCTCTTCCATTGCTTAATGTCTTACAAGTGCTTGTTCAACCAGCTGGTACCCCCTGGAGATTTGCTCCTCCAGTCAGAGTGCTGAATTGTGTGCTTCCTGTCTTCAGGGTGCATACTCAGAAATGGAGCCCCAAGGATATTGGCTGTGGGAAGCAGGTGTAACAGAACTGTTCAGAATAGATGTGGGAGCAAGCAGACACTGGCCATCTCTGTAATGAGAGATGAACCTTCTGGTGGTGATTTCCCATGCAGCAAAGCCTATTGTTGAAGTAGGATGGGTCTCTTTTTAAAATTTTATTTAAATAGAATATTTGTAGCCTACATTATCATTTCCGCATAACTTAGGATTTTCTAAAAACTTTATCAATCATGTATATCCTTCTCCAAAATGGAATACACAATTTTAATTCTGATTATATAAAATAAATTCCCAATCCTATGTTATGTCCTAGGTATAAAATCATACATATTTGCTTTTTTAATAACTAGTATTTAAAATTACTTAATATGAGGATCTTTTTCCAGACACATGTATATTTCTATATTATTCTATAGCTGAGAAATATTTAATTCCCATTTCCCTAAAACAGTGGTCTGACAACTGGAAGTTTTACCTGAAACTCTGTCTTGGGTATATTTCTTTTTTCTATTTTGAAATATTTATTAGTACATGACTGTTGTGCATAGTGTTGCCACCCTTTGTGTGGAGTTGTTGCATGCAGACAACACGTCTTCACTTTTTTTCACCCCCGCCCTCCTATCCTCCCATCTCTTGAGGACTTTCCCATCTGAAAATGGTTTATTGCCTGATGTTCCGTTTATCTTCTCTTTTGCTCATTATTTATACTTTTGGTTTCTAATATAAGAGAAGCCATGTGATATTGAAGCTCATGTGTTATCTCACTGAACATTATAGTCTCTGGGTGTATTCATTTTCCTACAAGTGACTCAAGTGTATCTTTCTTTATGACAGAATAGTCCTCTGTTTTGTGTAATGCTCATTTTCCTTGTCTACCTATCTATTAATGGACATGTAGGCCACTTCTAGAATTTGGCTATCATGCATCATGCGGAGAGGATTTTCAAGTTATAAAGTATAGAAAATCCAGGGTATGAATATATGTCTAGTAATTTGCATACTGATGACTATTTAATTATTCAAATTTCTTCCTGTTACCTTCAATAATTTAACAGTTGTGCTTGACTAAACTCTTTACACTCTCTCCAGTAAGGTATATATTCTTAGAAATAATATTCATTAATTCAGATGATATGTATGTATGTTTGAATCTTATAACCAAAGAACCTCACAAAGAATTCCAAATTTCACATTCTGAACATCACACGGACTGCTCGCTCCCCATCCTCTTAGCACTACCAGTTGTCACTGTCTTTGGAAGTGTTGCTTATCTCGTGGGCAGATACTGTTAACATTTTATGACTTTTCACTGCTAAGTGACTTCGATAATGATAGCACTGATTGTGGTTCTCAAACTGTCCCATAAAGAATAAAGAGACAAACACTATTAACTGGTCAGTTTATGTGGTACATTTTCTTATGAATGAATAAAAGAAAACAAATCAACAAACATTCAAAGCTCTTTGGGCGAAGGCTGCTCCCTAGAGAAAGCCTAGGAATGCTGTAGTTCGCTGGGGAACATCTCTGAGTGCATAATGGCCCCGTCATGTTTTCTGAGCTATGTAGACCTGAGTCACCATGGTGTATGAAGGACCTTTACCACACATCAGAGAGATCGAATTCAGAATGACTCATCTTGCTTGGTGCGACATTCCCAGAAGTCGCAAAAACTGAGCTCTTTATTATTTAATAAAAGTAAAATGTGTCAAAACCAATCAAAGTGACAGAAACCTTAACTTGCCACATAAATTGGTTGGGATTCGTCATGTAAAACAGTTGGCACAGTCAAATTGGGAGAGTACTTTTAAATTCATTGTGAAGAGAAACTTCTTTTACAAATCTAGCTAAAGAATACTTCTGGAAAAATTCACACACTACTTTGCAGAATGACAAGATGAATGTCACAACAATCATAAAGAAAAGCAGAAAGTGCATGAGTATTTTAATTTTCTCCTAGAAAGACAATAGCAACATGTCTTTAAAGATACATAACAGGTTGAAAAAAAAATTTAAAACTGTGTACATTGCTAGCCAAGTTCAATTTGACTTCTGTTTACCAGCTGTTTTGATAGAAGTATTTTTTGCAATGTTTCATATAGTGATTTGTGTCTGACATCACTGGCAAATATCTAAGCCAGGCATCCTGTTTGTTAAAAATAAAAATTTAAAAATGCAATTTTGGAAATCAGTGTTAAAGCCATCTATAGATTTTTTTTATAAAACGAGAGTTATTTTATCAATATAATATTTTTTAAAGTTTTTTAAAACTACTAATACATTTTATCATAATATAGAGGAACATCTAGAGGAGAATATTTCAGAGAAAAATAGAAGAATGTTTCACATTGCTCGATTCCAGATCGCTTTCGTGTTTTGTAGTTTCAGACCAATTCAGTTTTAGAAAATAAGAAGGAATTAGCCTATGTCCCAAGCTGTTGTCATGAGCAAGATATTTTGCATATTAAACTTCATGATCCTAAAATCATTTCTACAGGTGCCCTCAATATGACTGACTTTTTTTTCCATTTTTCTTTCCCTAATGAAGACTTCACTGAAATAAGTATGTAGTAAAATCCTAATCATGCACGCCAAACTTATTTCCTGAATACATTAGTGCTAAGTGAATAATGAACCCTGAATTTGACTCTCTAAATGTTATTTTGAGATACACATTCTTAAACCTCGAGGGACAAATGTCCTGGGAAGCTGGAAGGGCACCCAGTTGGTGACTGTCAGAGGACAAGTTCATCCCATGTTTGCATCGTGCTTTTTTCTGCTCCCATTTGTCGTAACAGATGCCCATCACGAAGGACATCAGAAAATGACCCAAATTAACTTTTCTCAGAAAGTGAGGGACCTCAGGGCAGGAAACCTCAGTTTCCCATTTCCCCTGAGGTGGGAATTAATTCAGTCTCACTATGCAATGTCTGAAATGCCTCTGATTTCTCCCAAAGAGAACCGCTCAGTGACAGATACAGAGGTCCAGAGTTCACAGGTCCAGCCCTGCTTACTTAGCAAAGAAAGAATATCCCAAGTATTCAAAATAGAAGGAAAAGAGGGAGGTGGAAGCTCAGTGAATAAGCTCCTCTGCCATAGAACAAGAAGAATGAGGATCACTGGCATTCCAAAAATTAGAAAGATGGGTCGACCCTTGATAACTGTGGGATATATCTGTCTCCTGCTTTGCCATTCTGGTTAATTTTCTTTTCCATATTTATTTGTTTACTGTTTTGTTAATAGTGTGTCAAGTGCAGACAGGTGCAGGGATGCAGGCATGACTAAGGTTTGTATACTAACGTACAGCCACTCACACCCAAGTTACTTGTGAGCATTCTTTCTCTGTCCTGCCATTTTCTGTAGATGAAGTCTAATTTTATCTCTTGTTCACAGCTAATTACCTCCTTTGGTAACAATTTTGGGTTTTCTTTCTTACTTATAAAGTTACTACTGGTTGCTGGTCTCTGCTGTAACAACCACCTTCTACTTTGTTTAGCCATAAAACTAAGTATTTGTGTCTGAAGCTGCTTCCAGGGAAGGTGATGAAGACATCAGTGAGCGTTCTCAATCTTTCATTAGCATTTAAAGTCACAGAGTAATTTTTTCTCTTCTGTCCCCCAAAATAGAACCCAGATGTGCCCAGGCCTAGACCATGGTGTATTTTAATGAGTGACAGGTCATAAAGTGAAAACCTGGCTTTGCTGAATTGTATTCCTTCCTATGTAGTCACCTTGTTCCAGATGATATTGGTTGTAAGCATTTTTTTTTTTTGCTAAGAATAAATTAATATAGTTGATCTTACCAGGCACTGGCCTTTGGAATCAAACACAAGAGTTTAAGCCCCAGAAATGGAAAACACTTTGAATTTTCTCTAACTAACATATAGAACACTAAGTAGCTTGAACTCCTTTTGCATCTGTCTCACTCACATTTTTCTCCTTCTGTCTGACATCTGTCTCCTATCTTTCTCATGTCTTTCTGACACTGATACATGTACCCTAATAGATTTTAAAAAATGTATTTCCTCAACAAATTTCTCCTTTTTCTTTAAACCTTTTATTTAACCACCCTACGTGAATTAAGTAATGACTTCGTACTTCATAGAACTCCAACTCATGTTTCAATTATCAAAGCTTGCACATTCATTTCTATTTCTTTAATTTGAAAACAGAACAAAAATGGAGGCCAGGGATTTAGCTCAGTGGTTCTGGTGCCTGTTTTGCAAACACAAGGGCATTGGGTTCAATCCCCAGTAACCACATACTACAATATTCATGCCCAGCAGCAATCAGAACCACATACCACAGTGCTGGGCATAGTGGCTCACACCTGTAATCCCAGTATTCAGAAGGCAGAGGCAGGAGGATTTCTGTGAGTTTGAAGCTAAGCTCAGGGCCAGCCTGAACTACAAAGTGAAACCTTGTCTCAAAAAATAAAAACAAAAACAAAAAAAACAGAACCAAAATACCTGACACAGTCATTCCACTCTGCAAAGAAGAATTGTAAAGAGGAACTAAAAACTTTGGCATTTTCATTGTTTACCTTCTGATGGCCATTTCAGTAATCTAAGGAGAATATGGGTCTTTGCCAATTTGGAGCACTAAAGAAAAGCATTTACATTATAATACTTTGATGCTCAATAATTTTGTACTGATCGAGTAAATGACGTAATACACCTTATTTGTTAAATATCTGCATTTTCATCAATGAAGATTTTCTCTAATGAAATATACTCAGGCTTTCATCTCTTTAACTACATATGGATTTTTCTGTGACTTCTTTAAACACATTGGCCATTATGCAGGAAAAAACAAGGGATTTCAAGGTTGGTTACATCTGGTCATTGCCAAAAGCATAGCTTTACTGGCAGATGGGTCGTTCCTCATGCAGTTGGTCCTGAGCGTGAGAAGCATTTATTTTTATGTGAAGGGGAGTGATATATAAGGAGTTCACTCCGCTTTGCCAATCACAGGGACCTATTCAAACTGTAACTATTCCAAACTACTTAAATTGACTGTTCGTCGTTGGTATTGACTTTTAATATCTACTTATAATCAATAAATAGACCATTAAGCCATTATGAGCAATCACTCATGATTTAGGTGAACATTTCTTGGACTGTTCATCATCAGATCATGTAATTACTCTGTGAAGAGTCTGACTAGAAGCTGCAGAGCTGTAAGACCCAATCTACTGTTACTGGTCTGAATTCACCACTGACTAAGCTTTTGGGAAGCGGTGTGACCCTTCACATAGAATCAGAAGCCAGAAGAGAAACCACAAGGGGCCAGAAACAACACAGAGAAACATAGAAGAAGTAAGGTAGGGCAGGCAGATTCCACCCCACCAGCCCAGCACCAGCAGGATGTGAAGATTAAGTCAGGATGCAGGGAGTCTGGAGGATGCCGGAAGGAGCAGAGGAAGTTTCCCCTGTTTCATTATGCAGAGGCTGGACATTAGAAACAGATCAGTTGGAACTTGAGATCTGTGCAGGCCCTAGAAACCAGACACAGTGAACTGTTCAGATAACATCTGCCTCCCCGGAAGCTGTTGCTGTGTAGCCACTGCCATACAGGAGGCCATTCGGGGAGGGTACCTGAGGCTGGATGCTGACTTAGACAGGTCCCTGTGCTCTTTGTGTGAAAAAAAAAAAAAAGGAGAAAATACATCTTTGTCAGTTTTTCATCTCTCAGAATACTTCAGGATGTACAAACTGAAGGATCAAGGAAGAAGACAAAAGAAGGCTAACCTTAAGCAGTTTTGGTCACAGAAGCATTTGAAGGTGACTGGGTTATTAGCAGACAGGAAAGATAGTTAGATAACATAGACTGGAAGTTTTCATTACTCAGCATGATTTCCTTACAACAGCAGCAGCAACAATAGCTAATTACTGTGATCTGTTCTGCACAGCACTCAGAAATTTTACCTCACTGTTGAAATTGCTTCATCAAGCTCTGCTGAAAATGATTCAAGGAATTTACTTTACATTCACCTCTTATAAATACCCAGAATTTATTCTGCAGCATTTATAGAGCATGTCACAGAGCTTGTAAAATTTCTGCACTTTTGGTCCCCAAAGTAAAAGTTTGTAAGAACGGGAATCACATCTCTAGCTGCAATTTGAAAGAAAAGGTACCAGGCTGGAATCAGATGATCTGTGTCCTGCAAACCCATCCCATGTGTGACCCTTTCCAAATCGCCAGTCCCTGTCTAACTTGTGTGAACCACAAACCTAGTAGAAAGTGGTTTTCAAGGGTGTGAGGCAAGACCACATCACAGTTTTCAAAGCTGGAGTTCTACCCTCTCTGCCTCATTTACCCTGACTACGCCTTCGTTTGCTTCATGATTTCCCCAATATGTCAGTAATTTTGAGCATTTCTCCCAATTGTAAGATTTCATTTCTTTTCATTAATCACATTCTGTATTTATTGGAATCTGTATGTGGTTAAAATATTCGTAGGAAAAATATGAAAACGATGATGCAACAATGCCATATTCAGATTATTATAACAATTTGCATTTCAAAGTTTACTGTATCCTTTTCTGTAGAGAATCATATTTTAGTCTCAAGAGAATATTTTATTTAAGCTTAAAATTCTCCTGGACTTGAATTTCTGACCTAGGAAAATAGAATAGCAAACCTGTGCCATCTGATCTGTGATAGAAGATTTACTTTAAGGGAATGAAGAGTCCCTTCTTTTTTCAGTTTGAATCACACATGTGGAAGCTTTGATGAGATTAAATAATCTAAATAGCCATTTCAAGAGGCGCAGTAGCTGTTTCAGAAGCATCTGTGTCTCACATGGCATTCACTAGATGGGAGAGCCAGGTTTCTAGCACTTCCGGGTGAAGTCAGGAAGTTCAGAGATATCTGAAGGCTGGTCCTTTTAAAAAGTGTCGTTTTTCATGATGTTTTGTGTTCTTCTTTAACGATCCAATTATTTTGTTGGTTGAAGGTTTTGCTTTGTTGACCTCTGTCCCTGTGAGTGTCCAGGCCTGACCGCTTCATCACCGCACTGGTGGAGTACCCCATCTCTGTGTGTGTGAGGTAGCAACCCCTCAGAGTCACAAGAGAACACTCTCGCTTGGAGCCCACCTCCCACCCTGTCTGTCCATAGCCAGTGACTGGGTGGCACAAGGAGATGGGCTACGCTTGAGGCACCTCTTACTTCATCTCTCTGTGCCGTCTGGCTTCTATCTTCCCTCTTCACCCGAGAGCATTCCCTGGAGAAATTGTCCCGCTCAGGCTCTGCTTTGAGGGAGCCTGACCTAAGATAGCGATATTTGGGGAGCACAGGCTGTGAATTATTTTATTTTCTTTCTTCATCCTGCAGCACATTTGAAACATGAAGCCTACAAATGTAAGAAATTGACAATGTAACAAATTCAGCCTTCTGTTGGCAAATGTGCACAGTGGAAGCTGCTTACATAAGTGAGTTTCATGCAGCCTGGCACAATTGTGACTTTACTTAGAATCCAGTTTCTCAGCTCACAGAAGAATCAGGAACATAGAGATCAGGGTATAGGATTAGTAGAGTGTCAAAGTGAAAACCACTTAATATCCTCACATCACATCACAGCCATGAAAACATTGTGTGTATGTATGATCTCACTTAACAGTTTCTGAAAATATTTAACCAACATAATATTGTTGTATACTTGCTGTCTTCCCGTGTCCTATACTAAGGCCTGAGAAAATAGTAAAAATCAGTGAGCTACAATCCAGGTTTTAAGAAACTGTAAAAAAGCAGGGAAATCCTATAGATAAGTAAGTTTCTTGCAAAGTGTCTGAACGTGGAATTTTCTAAACTGGACTTAACTTGAGTTCAGAGGGAGGCTGTGACCAGAGGGGAATAGTGTAAATGCAGATAGACAGATAGGAAAGATGAGTAGAACCTTTAGGAAACATACACAGAGAAACTGATAAGAAAAGATGCAAAGAGTTTGTCTCTACAGATTGATAAAAGAATCGTAAACCTCAAGTTTGGCCTTGCTGCGGGAGCAGAGGGGCTGTTGTCTACAGTGCTCCAGAGAATCGTCTTCTCTGTCTTAACATGTCTTTAAATGATTAATAAAACATTAAAGATTCTTCTGAAACAATATTCTAAACAGCTGTTATCATGTTGATCTTTTATCTCACCAAATGCTTAGATGGATGTTTTCATAAATATAGTGATTTTGATTTGTACTCAGTTACTATTTAATCAGTAGCTTTTATTAGGTTATTTTGTTTTCATTTTAAATAACTAAACATTGTTATAAATCCTACAGTCACTGTACTTTATATCCCCATTTTCATTTCCTCTGAAACCCATGCACTTTGATACCAGAACTGCTGAGATCACAGGCAGGTCTTAAGCCTCAGATCGGCGGGGCTGGGCAGGGGTTGGAGGCAGCTGAACTGCTGCTCAGAAGTGAGAAATAAGTGATGCCGGTCTGGCCCTCACTTCCTGTGGAAGATACAGCAAGCCCCAGAGGGGCTGGGGAGAGCTAATTGCAACCATATATTAGAAGAACTTGGCATTTATGAAACTCCTAAATGATCATTCATTCAACAGAGGAAGCTATGAAAAAAATTTATAAAGGGCAGTTTGACTTTTAGGCACCCAATTTCCTGAGAGGTTCTTATAACTCTTTGAATATGGATGCTGCCTCTTCATCTCATATGATCATCATATCGCGTGACTTACAGTGTTGCCCACACACATATTTTTCCCCAGCGTGGACTAATGAAGCATCAGACAGTACACGCCGGTGGTTAGATGCACACAGTTGCCTGGTGGAACACATGCTGGTCAAGTCAGCTTGTGGTGGAGTTGTTATATACATTAACTTAAGAAATGATGGGTAAGTGAGCACACCGCACTCACAGGCTGCTGGGAGAGTGCTGTTCTCTGGCCAATGAAAGGGTGTTGGCTGTAAAGAAAGTGCTTCATGTAAATTCTGAGAGAAGCAACATCTAGAATTCTGGAGTCTTCTGAGCACTTTGAAATAGAAGTTGAGTCTGAAAGGAAGAATAAACTGTCTCTTTCTGTGTAGCACAGAAACTCCTTAGAGTTAACAGTTTAATGACGGTTTCCTTTCTAGACTGCAGCCTCCAAACCTAACACAGTTCGTACCTCCAGCCCCAGGAAGGACAGCAGGTGATAGAAAACTACCTAGGAAACAGAGCAGCTTGGCATAGGCAAAGTGTGTGCAAGGGGCAGTGTGGTCAGTGCTGAGTGAACCCTACGTTCAGTGTGTCATTATTTCTACGTATTATAGTGAGAAAGAAAATAACACAAAATTAATAACTTACTCAACTACTACTGAAATTTCCACTATAAGCAAAGAAATGAAAAAAGATTGCAGCATAACACTTGTAATAAAAAGAAGACTTTTTTTTTTTCAAAATTATGTAATCTTCAGGCCGGGGATATAGCTCAGTGGTTCTGGTGCCTGTCTTGCAAGCACAAAGACCTGGGTTCAATCCCCGGTGACCCCATACAATACTGGGCGTGGAGACTTACGCCCAGCAGCAACCAGTACCACATACCACAGTGCCAGGTGTGGTGGCTCACGCCTATAATCCCAGCACTCGGGAGGCAGAGGCAGGAGGATTGCTGTGAGGTGAGTTTGAGGCTGAGCTCAGGGCCAGCCTGAACTGAGAAGTGAGACCCTGTCTCAAAAAAACTAAAAAAAACGCAAGTGTCCATCAACTGGAGACTGGATAAAAAAGCTGTGGTTCTTCTACAGAATGGAGTATTACTCTGCCATAAAAAATGATAAGTTTGAATCATTTCTACTTAAATGGACATACCTTGAGGATATCCTCATAAGTGAAATAAATAGGGCACAGATAGGTACATATCGCATCTTTTCTCTGGTATGAGAAAATAAAGAT